>DF363708.1:0-31936 GCA_000787875.1 Solanum virginianum | reverse complement strand
GAGTTGGCACACCTTGGTTGCCTACCAAGCGCCATGGTGATATTCAACCTTCACCTTCACAAGAGGGCTGGAAAAACCTAAGTTACCATCCTACATGCGTATTCCTAATTAGAGTTATGTTATCTAGGGTAATTGAGTTGACAAATCATAGGGAGCACAATTCTCAAGTTGTCTCTCAATTTGATTATCTTCTTGCATAGATAGTGTAGTGTTTATTTTTGTTCTTCATTTTAAATCACAACCCCCTCCCCCAATTTTAGAGAATATAGTGATCAATACTTGAAATAATTGTTAATGGATCAACTTAGTGAAGACCTGTATTCACTGTGGATTCGACCCTAACCTCTGGTTAGATTTATTGCTGACTGTGGCCACTCTACTATTAGAGCGTGAACATCAAAACTTATGGCACCATTGCTGGGGAATATGGCTAGGTTCTTGACTTGATTTCACTATTAGTTAATTCAAGTATTAATTTCTTAATTCTCTTGTATTTTGCTTTTATTTTTGTTTTTGTTGTTTAGTTTTATTTGCAGGGTGCACTAGGTTGTATGCCCAATACATGGAGCCAGGGCAATCACTTAGCTCTGATCAATTTGGAGATCCATCGAATCACTAGAAGAATAGCTCATATGGACGAGGATATTGCATTTGAGGAAGAAATGAACATGAATAATGATGATATGGGAAGAGATGAGAATCCACCACCAAGGGTTAATAGGCCACAGCTTAGGGATTTGTACAAAAATGCTTATGGTTGGAATCAATATCGCTTGAACCCTATGACAATGGACGTTACTGGTACTATAGTGTTGCTACCATTACCGGTAGACACTAAGTTCATGGTGTCGAGTGTATTACTCCAAATGCTCCAAAATCGTGGTTTGTTAGTAGGATCCCTATCATTATCTCCATAATGTCGTCTTCATCTGCAAGAGTATCATGGGAACAGAAAATCTTTCTTTTGATGCAGTTGTTTTGCAAGTGTTCCCATTATCACTTACTAGTAATCTAGCTGTTTGGTTGTCTGAGCTTCCTCAAGGTGTAATAACAAGCTGGGCAAAGCTTTAGAGCTCTTTTCTAGAATGGTACTTTCCATGGTTAAAAAAGCTTAAACTCAAAGACCAAATAAATGATTTTGAGCAATTTTCCAGTGACTCTATTAGCAATTCACCAAGTGTTTGCCAATGGTCCCTGATTACAAGATTATTGATGATGCCTTGGTTGAGATTTTCTATTTGGCGCTTGACGAAAGTCAAACTTGTCCTGACACAATCATGGGAGGCATTTTTCTTGACCAACCTTTTCCATTGATTGTCGAAAGGATGAAGCAAGTGGTTAAACCAATAGAGCATGTGGTCAAAGGGAGAGAGGTGCTATGAAAACTTCTTATGCAGTAAATACCAACAATGAGCAAGCTAAAGTCAACGAGGAGATCATGCATCAACTTGCCCAACTTCACACAAGCATTGATTTGGTCTTAAAGTAAAATCAAACAAGTGTTCTAGAGGTGACACACCAACCTCCTAAGGAACCCATGTATGATGAACCATTCTTTGATGAAGATTCTTGCTTCATAAGTAACCAATCGGCAGGTTTTCGAAACAACCACCAAGGGTCCAGTTCGGACTATTGGTGGCAAGGTTCTGGGAATCAAGGTCCAGACTATAACCATGAAGGTACATATACAGACAAACAAGGTTGTTATTATGAAACGGAGAGAGTTCCGAAAGCCGAATGGGGTAGAAAAAATGGTTATAGAAATGGTCTTTATGTGTAGTTCAACAACCGTGGTGCCGGATCAAGTACTTCAAGGACTGAAGAGATGTTTGACAGCTTGTTGAAGAGAGCCAACCATTAAGATGAGACCTTGAAAGGAATGAAGTCGTACATTTCCAGCATAAACCAAAAGACAAAGTCTCACTCGGTGGCTATTAAACAATTGGAACAAAAATTTAGGAAAGTTTCTTCACAATTAAACCAACGTCAAAAGGACACTTTACCAAGCAAGATGGTTCAAAATCTAAAGAATAATAGGTATAGCATACCAATCATGACTAGAAACGGTAAAAGAACCATAGACTCCCCAAGGTCGGTCATTGTGGATGAAAGCCCCAAGAGGAGTGATGAGTAAAAAGCTAAAATGAATAACACAAATGAGCAACCTAAGAGGTTCAAGACCTTTCCTTGACCTCCACCACCGTATCCTCAGAGCCTCAAGAAGAGAAAAGAAGGTAAGTTTGACCTTTTTCTAGTAATGATAAAAAAGTTTTCGGTGAACATCCCTTTGATCAAAGCTTTAGAGAAGATGCCAGACTATGCAAGGTGCATAGAATATCTAGTCAAGAAAAACCAACCAGTGAGTCGAGACCTTTCTCAAAAGTTTCAACACTTTAGTGCCATCACTACCAAGTCATTGGTCAAAAAATGTGAAAACACAGTCGCTTTCACCATACCATGTATAATTGGGAAATTTGCATTTGCCAAAGCACTTTGTTAAGATGAGACCTTGAAAGGAATGATTTCAAGCATAAACCAAAAGATAGAGTCTCACTTGGTTGTTATTAAACAATTGGAACAAAAATTTGGGAAAGATTCTTCGCAATTAAACCAACACAAAAAGGGCACTTTACCAAGAAAAATGCTTCAAAATCCAAAAAATGATAGGTATAGCATGCCAATCATGACTTGAAATGTTAAAAGAACTATAGACTCCCCAAGGTCGGTCGTTGTGGATGAAAGCCCCAAGAGGAGTGATGAGTAAAAAGCTAAATTGAATGACACAAATGAGCAACCTAAGAGGTTTAAGACCTTTCCTTAACCTCCACCACTGTATCCTCAGAGCCTCAAGAAGATAAAAGAAGAAGGTAAGTTTGAGCTTTTTCTAGTAATGATCAAGAAGTTTACGGTGAAGATCCCTTTGATCAAAGCTTTAGAGAAGATGCCAGGCTATGCAAGGTGCATGGAATATCTAGTCAAGAAGAAGCAACCAGTGAGTCGAGACCTTTCTCAAAAGTTTCAACATTGTAGTGCCATCACTACCAAGTCATTGGTCCAAAAACGTGAAAACCCAGTCGTTTTCACCATACCATGTATAACTGGGAAATTTGCATTTGCGAAAGCACTTTGCAATCATGGTGCTACCATAAAATTTTTGCCACTTTGAAATGACCCCAAAAAGTGCCCGAAAATATGTCTTGAACGTGCCTATAATTGTAATTTTCATACGTCTCAAAATTCGTGTGCGATATTGGAAATCAAACTTCATATTCTTGTTCAGGAGGTCATAATTAGGGGGTAAAGGGTCTAACCCCGATTTAAGAGTGAAAAATTATTAATTATGAAATTTCAAGAATGCAATTTCCAGTAGCAAATCCGCGGCGATACCGCGACGCGCCACAGCACATTAAAAACAGCCTATTTTTTTAACTCAGTCCATGACTTCGAAGTCTTGGATCTAATTGTTCCCAAATGTGAAAATTCCTATAATTAACCTTTTTTCACCCTCATATCATCCTAAACATTCCCCAATACTCACTCAAATACTTAGTCAAATTATTCACTTCTAAACTCAAGTCTCAAACCCTCATTCGGAACTAAGGATTTCCTTCAAGGTTTTTCTTCAAGCTTCAAGTCTCCATTTCCAATCTTTATCAAGTTCATCTCCAAAGCTAAGGTATGTAGGTTTCTTTTATGGGTTCCTTTCACCCATGATACCCAAGATCGTTTAACTCAAAGTTGCTTGACTTAGAGTTGATTTCTTCATGGTTTTTATCTATTATGAAAATCACTGCACACTATGTTGTGTTTATGAAATTGTGTCTATTTTATTATGTTTGGAGCTATGAAGGAAGGGTCTATTATGAGAATTTGTGAAGGGTCTTCATGTATATTTTTTTAGGGTATTACCAAGTATCTATTGATGGCTTTACACTAATTTTTCAAGCATGATTTCACTCTTGAATTGCATGTTTTTTTACTAGCATTACATACCCTATAAGTGTTTGATAAAATGTTCGGTTGTGGATTGTTTAGGAATTAAAGGTCCAATGTATGTCTTATGAGATGATTGACTATATGATGATGAAATAATGATAGAATAATGATGGAATAATGATAAAAAGGAATGAATGTATATGATGACTAAAGGAGTGTATATATATGATATATCTCTATATAGTTTTGGGGATGACCAGGCCTAGCTCGAGAGTTGTAAGCCCGAGTAACCTATCGAGGGATTGGTACCCATCAACATTGATTGGGGTGTTTGTACTCGGTCAACCTCAATGGGGGGTTAGTACTCTGTTAACCTCGATAGGGGGTTCGTACTCCATCAATCTCATGAAAGGGTTAGTACCTCATGTGGCTATCTAAGGGGGTGGTTGGCCTTGGATTGCACTATAATGGTCACTCCTTACACTTGTATTATGATCTATATAAGCATGGTTTTACTTCAAGCATCATTCACACATATCATATTGCTAGTATGCTATTCTTTGCTTATGATTATGCATTTTGCCTATGATGTCTACATTTTGTTGAATTACATTCTACATACATAGTACATTTAAACATACTAACGCATACTCTATACCTACATGATGTCACCATATAGGGACTGGTGCATTGTTTGATCATCTTCCTCCTCCATGTGGCTAGTACAACTTTTATCAAGCTAGTTGGTGAGTCCTCGATTTTGGGGACATTGCTTATGATCTCTTGCTATGTATTAAGACTCTCTCTTTGACTTATGTATTGACTATGAGGGTGAGCCTGGTTTCTTTGTCTTGGCCCCCTCTCTTATTTATGTAGTAGAGTTGTTATTAGACATGTTATATTCCTATGCTATAAGCTTTAACTATATTGACTCTTGACGTTCATGACATGGAAGTTACCGTTAGTCCCTATTCCCCCTTGTTTACATTTTTCTATTATTGTCATTCTAATTGCTTCTGCGACCAAGGATGTGTAATGATATGATATGAGGCTCTTTTGGGGTCCCTTCGGGTTCCCCATTCACCGGTCATATCTAGGCCCTAGGCTTGGGTCATGACACACTTGCATTCTTTAAAAACTATTGGATTGGGTACTCCTATTCCTACAAAGATGCAGTTACTAATGGGAAACATTAAGAAACCTATGGGGGGTACTTTATGACATGCTGGTAAAGGTAGACAAATTTATATTTCCTGCAAATTTTGTTATTCTTTACTGTGAAGTTGATTTTGTAGTTCATGTCATTTTGGAGAGGCCTTTCCTAGCCACACATCGCCCTTTGATTGATATGGAGAGGGAACTGCTTACTCTGAGGTTTGGTGAAGAATATGTGGTGTTTGAAGTCTATCAACAAGGTAGTAAAGACTATGATTTGAGGGTAATCTTGGTGATTGAAACTATTGATGATGATAAGACAGAGGTTCCAGTGGAGCTGTGTCTTGGGGTTGATACTTTGGAGGTAGCGTTGATGAATTTTGATGGTTACGGTATCCCAGATTATGAGAAGACAGTGAATGCTCTTGGGGTATCATTTGGGCCAAGATATCAGGTAAAATTAGAAGATGATCTGCAGAATAGGGAATCTCTACCAACAAAGCCTTCCATAGAGATCCCATCGAAGTTGGAACTGAAAGCACTCCCATCACATTTTAAATATACATTTTTGAGAGCGTGATACGTTACCATTCATCATTGCTATAAATTTGAGTGAACGTCAGGCAGAGGACCTTGTAGTAGTACTAAAGAAATTCAAAAGAGCTATTGCATAGACTATTTCAGATATCATTAGCATCCCTCCTAGTATATACACTCACAAGATTCAACTGGTTAAGGATTACAAGCCTAGCATTGAGCACTATAGATGGTTAAATCTGCAAATGCAAGAAGTGTTTTGAAAAGAAATCATCAAGTGGTTAGATGCAGAGGTAATCTATCCTATCATAGACAGTGAGTAGGTGAACCCTCTTCAGTGTGTCCCAAACAAGGAGTAGTATCATAATAGTGCTGATTGCCAAAAATGAGTTGATCCCTATGCAACCAGTTACCAGATGGAGAGTATGTATGGATTATAGGAAACTTAATGCCTCCACTGAGAAAGACCATTTTTCTATGCCATTCATGGATTAGATGCATGATAGACTTGTAAAAAAAAGGTGGTGCTGCTTACTTGATCGATATTCAGGGTATAATCAAATTGTCATTGCGCCGGAGGATCAAGAGAAAAACATATTCACATGCTCTTATGGTACATTTTCATTCAAAAGAATGTAGTTTGGATTTTGTAATGCTCCAGCCATATTTCAAATATGTATGATGTCTATTTTCTCGGACATGGTGGAGAGTAGAATTGAGGCATTCATGGATGATTTTAGTATAGTGGGTCAGTCATTTGAGGAATGTTTGTTGTATTTGCATGATGTCTTGAAAAGATACATCGAAAGTCACCTAATGTTGAATTGGGAAATTGTCACTTCATGGTTAAGAAAGGTATTGTGCTGGGTCATAGAATTTTGTGTAAAGCCATTGAGGTCGATAAAGCCAAAATTAAGGTGATTGAGAAACTTCCATACCAATCTCAATCAAAGGTGTTAGGAGTTTCTTGGGCATACAGGATTCTACCGGTGATTCATAAAAGATTTTTCCAAGATTTCGATTCCTTTATGCAAATTGTTGGAGAAGGTTGACTTCAGCACCCATCATTACGGCCCCAGATTGGTCAAAGCCCTTTGAATTGATTGTGATGCTAGTGGGGTTGTATTAGGTATGGTGTTGGGACAACGCAAGGTGAAAATCCTACATCATATCTACCATGCAAGTAAAGCATAAACTGTCACCTAGAAAAACTACACGGTTACTTAATAGGAGTTTCTTGCAGTTGTCTTTGCGTTTGTGCAATTTTGATCA
Source organism: Solanum virginianum (assembly GCA_000787875.1). Lineage (NCBI taxonomy): Eukaryota > Viridiplantae > Streptophyta > Magnoliopsida > Solanales > Solanaceae > Solanum > Solanum virginianum. Next base: position 25,036 of record DF363708.1, on the reverse strand, counting down.
TACTTTCCAGGAGCCAAAGTGATAGTACACACAAACAATACGACACTCAATTATTTGATGGCCAAGAAAGATGAAAAGCCTAGATTTATCAGATGGATGCTTCTATTGCAAGAGTTTAACTTTGATGTGATTGATAGTAAGGGGTCAAAGAATCAAGTTATCGATCACCTTTCTAGAATACTGGATGGAGCTATGGTGGAGTTTGATGATGGTCTTGATACTGATGATTCCTTTCCTAATGAAAGGGTGTTGCTGGCTTCATGTGATCTCATTCCTTGGTTTGCTGACTATGAAAAATATCTGGTGAGTGAAATTGTACCTTTTAATCTCAATACCCATCAACGTCACAGGTTCATGCATGATGTGAAAAAATTCTTTTGGGATTAGCCATACCAATTTCATGTATGTGTTGATGGGATCATCTATAGATGAATTCTGGAAGTGGAGATGATGAGCATCCTTGAAGCTTGCCACTTCTCATTAGTTGGGGGCCATCACAGTGGTGCTCGTACAGCTTATAAAGTATTTTAGTGTGGATAATATTGGCTTTCTATACATCAAGAAGCTGATGATTATGTCATATCTTATGATAGATATCAAAGATAGGGTAGAGTCTCATATAGGCAAGAACATCTTCTTAATCCCATTTTGGTGATCAAGTTGTTTGATGTCTGGGGAATTGATTTCATGGACCCTTTGTTATCTATCATGGGAACAAGTATATCTTGTTTGCTATAGATTATGTCTTTTAATGGATGGAAGCCATAGCCCTGCATAACAATGAGGGCAAAAGTTTCACAGGTTTTCTTCGAAGAAACATTTTTTCTAGGTTTGGAACACCTTGAGAGATTATCAGTGATGAAGGCTCTCACTTCTGCAATAGATTATTCAAAGCACTCCATGAGAAGTATGGTGTAAAGCATCAGGTGGCAATGCCTTATCACCTCCAAACTAGTGGGCAAGTAGAAGTATCGAATAAAGAGATAAACCAAATTTTGTCTAAAACTGTGTACGCGAATCACAACAATTGGTCCAGTAAGTTGGATGATGCATTGTGGGCTTACCATAGCTCCTTCAAAACACCGATTAGTATGTCTCCTTACTAACTTGTGTTTGGAAAGGCTTGTCAGTTACTAGTCAAACTGGAGCATAAAGCAATATGGGCATTAAAGAAGCTGAACCTAGATTAGAATGGCACAACAACATCTAAGCTAACGCAAATTAATGAGCTAGATGAGTTCAGATTAAGAGTGTATGAGAGTTCTACATTGTACAAACAAAGAATGAAGAGTCAGCATGACCACATAATTGAGAACTGCCAATTTGTACCAGGAGATATGGTGTTGCTTTAAAACTCTTGATTGAAATGGTTTCCCGGGAAGCTCAGATCTAAGTGGATGGGGCCTTTCCAAGTAGTATATATCTTTAGTCATGGTGCTATTGAGTGAGAAAGCTGGAATGGAAAGATCTTCAAGGTCAATGGCCAAAGAGTTAAGCTCTACATGGGTGACATAGAAGAAATCAGGATAGTTGAGAATTGGGGCCTTGAGGAAACATGAACATCGAAGCTCATCTTATCATGCCGCGACACTAAATTGGACACTTCTTGGGAGGCAGCCCAAGATATGGCCCTTGTTTCCCTTATTGCATATATATGTTTACTTTGAGGACAAAATATTTTCTTTTGGTGGGGTTTGGGAAGTTACAGATTAAAGTGAAGTCTGAGTAACCTTTAATCCATATTTTTCGCTATGTTTGGTCCTAAGATTTTCTTGTTGTGTTTCTTTTTCCTTTTGGATGTTTCTAATTTATGTTGAACTTGCATGTTTAGGTAGTGTAGATAATTTGTAGATATATAGTGGCAATTATCTTTTGGCGTGTGCATAATCTTGAATGATTTTATGAATATTTTGAAAATTGGATACCTTTAAAGTTTTTGAGATTATTAGGTGCTATTGCAATCTTGCATATGATTATTTGGCAATGTTTGTTCTGATAAAGAGAAGGCAAGTTGATGCTTGATGTATGACCTATGAGTCCATGTTGATTATGTATGCAATGCCATATCTGTCTGACCTCATTTTGTCATATTCTTGCTTTATGTACCGACTTAGAACTTGCCTTGTTACTCTAAGATAGGAGTGGAGATGTGGTTGACTGGGAAAGGATAATAGGTCATTATTCTTTTAAGATAGCCTACTTTTTCCTAAATGACCTACCAAATGTAGTAGATAATCCTTTGTTCCAAATGTTAGAGCTTTACATGTACCTTTTCTTTCTTGACACCTAGCTAGCCTAGTTTTGTTTTATGAAATACCTTGATATTGGCCCTGGTCTTTCCTTGAACATGTGAACATTGATTTAGGAAAAAACCCTAAGTTGAGGGTGGCTACCAAAAGTGGCTCTGGTTTAGGGAAAGGATATTGTGTACTTCATTTCAAACTAAAAGCCTAAGATGAGGATGGTCTTTGTTGTGGTAAAGTAATGAAAATGAGGTAGTTAGTTGGGAGGGAAAGAAAGAAGAAAAGAATCATATGTCGGGTGAGAGAAAAAGAAAAGAAATGTGCCTTAGATTGAAAAGAATAGCAAAATGAGTTCAAAAATAAGGCACTGCTGAAAAGGAAATAGAAAGAGCCTCGGAAGCGCATGAAAAGAAAGAATGAGGGAGAAACCAATGAAAATGGTTGAGTTGTGGAGGTAAAAGTTTTGAAAAACATGGTTCAAAGATAGCGTTTAGTCACTACTTGCCAAAAATGTCATTCCAAAGCCCCAGGAGCCTACGTTACAAGCCTATTAAGTCCTAAAGTGATCCTAGTTCAATGAGTCAACTGTCCAAAGTATGAGTATAGGGGCAAGCCTATGGTATTTGTAATCATGCATGAATTTCATTTGTGAGAGTCAGAATGCTTGTACAGTCCCTAAACTTTTATTACTTTTTGAGTGAGACATAGGGATTTCTTTTCTATGAGGGCATTTGCATTGCATGATTGACATATGACTTGTTCAGTTACTGTGGATTGATGATACTCCTTCACTTGGTATAGTTGGATTGGTAGATGCATCATCATGTTTTGGTTTGCTTGGTAGCTTTGCAATCAAGTTTTGAAAAATGAGAGTTGGGTGCCTTAATTGGAGTTAATAGATGTATATACCTTTTTGATAATTGCTATGTATTTCTTACTGTCTATTTAGAACAAATCATCGGTTGAGGAGAAGCAACATTTCTAAGTTGAGTGTGTTGATGTGCTGTAAAAATACAATACATTAGATACCTGAAATAAGGTATTTTGCAAGTTCTTAATGCGACTTTGTATAGGTTTTATGTGTTTTTATGTTGTTCTTGTAGAAAATACAGGTTGGCATGATTTTGGGAGAAAATTGCAGATTTTGCTATAGTACAGGACATATGAGCCACCCTATAAGTCGTAGCCCAAGCTACGAGTCATAAGGTACCATCGTAGGAAGAGATAATGAGCAAAACGAAGAATCTGCAGAGTGAAGGTTAGCCATACAAGGCTACCCTACGAGTCATAGGTCTCTTTATGACTTGCATAGGTAGGGATCATAGCAAGGAACTGTGAGCCAAAAGTTTGGACCAAGAACTATAGGCCTAGAGTATGAGAAAAGCATATGAGTTATATCCCAAGCAATGACTTGTAAAAGTAGGTCATAACAATCAAGTCCAAAATTTCAAGTGCTGACTATGAAACCCCAATTACGACTCGTAGGTCACCTTATGAGTCTTATCTGCAAGGTGTAATTGCTGCCAACTATATTTTATATTTAATTTCTAGGGTGATTTTGTAAACAATATAAATACTTAATGTTAGGATTTTAGCAATACACTTTTGAATATTTTTTCAAATTCCATCACTTTGAATATTCTCTCTCAAATATTTCTAGGTTTTAGTGTAGATGTTATTTTTTAATTTGAATAGCCATTTTGGGGGATTGAGAATCACATTGTATTCATCTTCCATTAATCCAAGCTTGTGGTTTTCAACTCAAAGGTGTTTTTGTTCTTCATTGTTTTGGGTAATCTCTCAACTATGTCTCTCATATTCATTGTTGTTGATTTTTCCTTAGCTATGAGTAGCTAAGCACCAACAACTTGGAGTTATGGGAACCATGAGTAGTTGACTTGAAATAACCAAGGTTTCTTGCATTTCTATTGTTGGGGTTTTGCGTGTATTATCTATTTCCCTTCATTTTTATCGTTGTTTAGTGGTGGCCAACACCAAACCCCGCCTACTATCACGATCCTGACCAAGGTAGTGATGAATAGGAAAAGGAAAGTAGATGACAAGATTCAATTGATGCATTCTAGTCTAATCAACCAAACCAGACCAAGGGGAGGTTGACTAGGACAATGGGTAATGATTAGTTGGCACAACATTGTTGCTGACCAAGCGCCATGGTGAAATTCGACCTTCACCTTCACAAGAGGGTTGGAAGAACCTATGTTACCATCCTAAGCATGCAAATTCCTAATTAGAATTACGTTGTCTAGGGTAATTGAGTCAATGAATCATGGGGAACACAATTCCCAAGTTGTCCCTCAATTTGATTGTCTTCTTGCATAAATAGTGTAGTATTTATTTTTGTTATTCATTTTGAATCACAAACACCTTCCCCCCCATATTAGAGAATATAGTTATCAATGCTTGAAATGATTGTTAGTGGATCAACTTAGTCAAGGCCCGTATTTCCCGTAGATTCGACCCTAACCTCTTATTAGGTTTATTACTTACTGCCGACCACTTTACTGTTGGAGTGTGAATATCAGAGGGGACATGGCCAGGGCGCAGACGTGTACATTTTGTTGCCAATTTTTCTAGTTCGTTCTAAGGCCTTGGGTTCTTAGGACTACGCCTTCCTATGCATAAAACACCTATACTTAGTCATTTTTTAACCCCATATAATTCAAGATATTCCCCAAAATCCTCTCTAACACTTAGCCAAATATTTCACCCAAATTCAAGTATTGCAAACTCATTTTCGAATTCAAGAAATTCATTCAAGATTCAAGTTATCATTCAAATCTTTATCACGGAAATCTCCAAAGTTGAGGTATTTGGGTTTCAACCATTGGGCCATTTCACCCATGGTGCCCATTCTTCCTTTCTATCTAAATTGCATGTTTTCAAGTTCATTTATTTATGGGTACTTCTTAATATAAATTTGACTATCAACTATGTTGGGATTTCATAAAATGTTGACTATTCAAGCATGTTCTGACCTATGAATCTATGATATATTATAAGATTTGATCACCAAGTCTTCATGGGTTGATTTACATTAAGTTTTCTTATGTGATTTCACTCTTGAATTGCATGATTTTGAACGTTCATTACAAATCCACCAAGTGTTTGTTGAAAATGTCCAATTAAGGATTCTTGAGTTATTAAAGGTCTATTGTATGACTTATGAGTTAAGTGACTTTATGTTGATGAAAGGAACATATGAATGTGTTGATTTCTTGAAATGTATCTATAGTGTTGCAAGTTGACCACACCTTATTGAAGGGGTACTATACCTCAATCTCCTTGTCGAGGGGTGCTATGCACGTACTACTATGTTGAGGGGTATATACCTCAATAACCTTGTCGAGGGTTGGTGAGCCTGTACTACCAATTGAGGGGTAGATACCTCAATCACCTTCCAAGGGTGTTGGTATGCCCGTATTACCAATTGAGGGGAAGATATCTCATTCACCTTGTTAGGGGGTGGTAAGTCTATACTACTAATTGAGGGGTAGATACCTCAATTGCCTTCCAAGGGGGTGGTATGCCTTGGATTCCAAGTACTAGTTTGCTTGGTCTATGATGATGGTCTCTTCCTACATATGTATTATGTTCTATATAAGCATATCTTACTTCAAGCACTAATCATGCATGCCATGTTGCTAATAAACTATCTATTGCTTTTATGTAAATGCATTTTGATTATCTTGCCTATCTCTTATTGCATTGCATCCTACGTACTTAGTACATTCAAATGTACTAATACATACTCTATGCCTACATTATATTACCTTGTAGGAATCGGAGCCCCTCATGATCATCCTCTCCGTGGCTAGTTGGTCATCTTGAAGAGTAGCTATTGGTGAGTCCTCAATTTGGGGACACTAGCTTTGCACTCTTACTTTTGTTATCTCTTACGTTGAATTTTGATACTAAAAGGGTGAGCCCGAAAAGTGTCTCAGCCCCCACCGACTCTAAGCTAGAGGTGTTATTGGACAAGTTATGTAATTCTGCATTGAGCTTTGACTCTTTTGATGATTTATGCTATTAAAGCCTTCCCTTAGGCCCTTTAACCTTGTTTATACTATCTTGTATTTGTTTAATTTGCTTCCATGACCAAGGATGTGTAAATGATATGCTAAGAGGCTTGTTTGTGGTCCCTTTGTGTTCCCATTCACCATGTCACGTCTAGGCCCTAAGCTTGGGTTGTTATAGGTCTCCCCCTTTCTTCAAGTGTTGTGACACCCCACAACTCTATCCTCTGATGAACCTATGTTTCAAGCCTCACTTTTGTATGTGAGAAGTGCCTTAGGGTCATAAAAGACCTTTAGTACTTAGTCGAGTTCAAAACCATCCTATAAATTGAGTTTCTAATATTGGATTATGCAAGGGTCAACATTAAATGATCATAGCTCTTAGCACATGAACGTTTAGGTAGTTCGTAGCCTACGAAATAAAATCCCTTTAAATTAGCTCTCCAACGCAACTGATTGCACCTCATTTGGAGTTTGGAGTCAAAAGTTATGGTCATTTTACTAGAGATTGCTAGTTGTAGAGTTGTTTTATGAAACCTCTTTATGGGCCATAAATTTTACGATCCATCTGCTAATTTGTGGAACAAAGTCCTGAAACTTCAATTTTTGGTTCAAGACTTTATGAACCCATATACAGGTCGTAGAACCTTTTACGAACCATAAAATGGGCTCGTAAAGATGCACCAGAGACCCCGATATTGGGCAAAAACATCACGAAAGGATCCCTACGGGCCGTGAAACTTTGTACGGGCCGCAAATGGGCTCGTAGATGACTCTTGACAACTTATTAAGAAAGGTGATTTTGCTCTTTTCCCACCCTTTCTAAGCCTATGATTGATGTTTTAACATCTAAATAAAGCCCTAAACATATTATATTAATCTTTTTTACGCTAAAACACTCTCTCAAAAGTAGAAGCAAGGTTTCAAGAGAGAAAATGGCTAGGGTTTGAAGACAAACTTGAGAATTTTTCCAATATACTTCAAGGTTCAAAACTTCAAGGTATGTAAGTCTAACCAAATGATGGATTTTGTTCTTCCATGTGCCCATAACCTGGATTGATGGGGATGTGAATAAATTGAGTCTCCCATGAATGGTTTCTTGAAGGTTTATCATAAATTTTAATGCATATCTATATAATTTTGCATGACTATTGTTTTTATGAATTAAATGCTTGAATTACACTATTTGCCATATTACATGAACCCTAGCATGATTTGCTATTATTTTCATATATTTTACTTATATGAGCATAATTTGAGCCTAAAGAGTATATGAAATCCCTAAATGCATTAATTCTCCATTTGTTCTAAATGCCATGAGTTAGAACAATGTATGACTAAGTCTTTGTGAGTCAAGATTTAATGCTTAAAATAATGTAACCAAAGGGTTGATAGTTGATGTAATGAGTTGAGATGATAAATGTCCAATGAGACTAGATAAAACACAGGGTTGATGTCTTATGAGCATATTGAGTCTGGGGATGAGTATTGATCACCAAATTGAGTAAGAGTAATTCCAACTTGAACTCAATAACTATGACACCAACATAGGAGAGGATGGAACTCAAAAATCAAACGCTTCCTATTGTCCCAAAATGAGGACTTGATGTTACTAATTTTGGATCCATTGTTATGATATCATATACCCTCGACAGGCCTAGACGTGACACGATAAATGGGGAACCCAAAGGAACCCCAGATAAGCCTCTTAGCATATCATACACACATCCTTAGTTGCGGAAGCAATAAGATACAATAAGAGATAGTAGATAGGGACAAACGACACTAAGGGACAATTCTCATATCATAAACATCCAAAGTCAAGAGAGAGTCAAAGCTCAAAGCATAATACAAACATGTCCAACAACACCTCTAAAACTTACATACCTAATGGGGGCTAAGATAAGCTACCAGGGTCACCCTCATAGACAACATATATAAAAAGAAAGATAGTCCTAGAACATAGTAGGAGATCATAAGAATCGCTCCAAAATGGAGGACTCACCAGCATGCTTGAGAGTTGTCGTACTAGCCACGTGGAGGCGAATGATCAAGTGGAGCTCCGGTTGCTATATGGTGACATCATATAGGCATAGAGTATGCATTAGTACATTTGAATGTACTGAGTATGTAGGGTGCAATGCAACAAGTGATAAGCGCCAAAAAGAAAATGCATAATATAGACAATGGATAAGCATATAGCAATATGGCATGTATGAATGGTACTTGAAGTAAAATTATGCCTATATAAAATATAATACATATGTAAGGAGGTAACATTGTTAGTGCATATCCAAGGCCTAGCACTCCCTTTGAGATGTGAATGAGGTACGAACCCCTCAATAGGTTGATGAGGTACAAACCCCTTAACATGGTTGATGAGGTATAAACTCCCCAACATGGTTGATAGTGTACAAACCCTCTAATGTGTTTATCAGGGTACAAACCCCTCGATATGGTTGTACTTTCCTATCACCTCCCGAGCAACGCGATTGAGGTACAAACCCCTCAACAAGATTATTCGAGCCTACAACCCCCCGAGTTAGGCTTGGTCAATTCCTAACATTATAGAGAAAATATCATATACATACATTCCTTTCATCATCATGTAGTTATTCAACTCATAAGACATCCATTGGACCTTCAATTCTTAAAGAAACTCATAACCGGACATTTTACCAAACACTTGGTAGGTGTATAGTGCTAGTGTAAAACCATGCAATTCAAGAGTGTAATCACGCAAGAAAATTCAATGTAAAACCATCAACAGATACTTGGTTACACCCTCAAGCAATATACATCAAAATCCTTCATCAAATCCAACAATAGATCTTAGACTCATAGCTTAAAACATGCTAAAACAACCATATTTTAATGAAACCCCAACATAGTTTGCAGTGAAATTCATAATAATTAAGACCCAAGAGTAAATCTACTTCAAATCATGCAAGTTTAAGTAGAAGAGAGCTTCGGTATCATAGATGAAAGGAACCCATCAAAGAAACCCACACACCATAGCTTGGGAGAATAGCTTCATGAAGATTGGAGATGGAGACTTTGAAGCTTAATTGCTTACCTTAGAATCTAGATGAGTTTTGAGACTTGAATTTAGGAGATGAAATATTGTCTAAGTGTTTGGGAGTGTATTTTGAAATATTTTAAATGATATAAGGGTGAAATAAGGCTAAGTATAGGCATTTTCATGCATGAGAACATTTAGGCCCAGGACCCAAAACCTTGGACCAAGATAGAAAAACTGGGCAAAATTTTCACATACTTAAAACATCATTTTTATAATCTCATCATAACTGTTAAATCAACATTTTTTATTAATGTAGATATGAATGCAAGCAAATGCCTTAGGGGCTGAAACATGAGACATGAAATCACATAGAAGACTTACAAGATAGGAGCAGACATAAGCTTAATGTAGATATGAATGCAAGCAAATGCCTTAGGGGCTGAAACATGAGACATGAAATCACATAGAAGACTTAGAATTAGTACCTTATGCTTGAGTACGATGGAAAAGATAGGGCGATCACGTTTGCATATCCACTTCGGCCTCCTATGTAGCACTTTCGACTTGTTGATTCCTCCAAAGGACCTTAACGGAAGCAACATCCTTATTCCTCAACATCTTCACTTGCCTATCCAAGATCTCTACTTGAACCTCTTCATATGATTTATATTCAACTACACCCACAACATGTAGAGGCATAATAGCATTAGGATAACCTACACACTTCCTCTGCATAGACACATGAAAGATCAAATGAACTAATTACATTTGACTAGGCAAATCAAGCTTGTAAGCCACCTTACTGATCCTCCTCATTACTATACATGGACCCACATATCTAGGGCTGAACTTACTCTTCTTACCAAAATAGACCACACCCTTCATAGGTGACACCTTTAAAGAGACCCAATTACTGACCTTAAACTCAAGCTCCCTCCTTCTCACATTGGCATAAGACTTTTGGCGACTTTGGGCTATCGCCAACTTTTCTCTAATCATCGTTACCTTCTCCATAGCATCCACAACTAAATTTGGACAAACCAAAGCCATCTCTCCAACCTCAAACCACCCAATATGGGATCTATAACATCTACCATAGAAAGCCTCAAAAGAAGCCATTCCAATAATAGAATGATAGCTATTGTTATATGCAAACTCAATCAATGGAATATAATCATCCAAACTACCCTTGAGCTCCAATACATAAGCCCTAAGCATATCCTAAAGTGTTTGGATAGTTGTTTGGGCTTGGCCATCCATTTGAGGGTTAAAGGCCATACTAAGCTTTACCTTGGTCTCAAGACCTCTTTGGAAGGACCTCCAAAAGTGTTAAGTGAATTGTGTCCCACAATGTGATATGTTGGACAAAGGAACTCCATGCAATCTGACCAAGTCATGAATGTACAACCTAGCTTAATCTTTAGCTCCATAGGTAGTCTTAACTAGTAGAAAGTGAGTCAATTTTGTCATTCTATCAACAACAACTCAAACGGAATCAAAACCCCTCCTAGTCTTAGGCAACCCAACCACAAAATCCATATTAATATCTTCCAACTTCCAAGTAGTCTCTATGTCTTGGGTTAGGCCACCTAGCCTTTGATATTCCGCTTTGACTTGTTGGAAACTATGGTAACCGGACATAAATTTAGCAATGTCCCTCTTCATGCTTCCCCACCCATACACCTCTCTCAAATCTATATACGTCTTAGTAGACCCCGAGTGAATAGAGTAAGAAGAACCATGAGCCTCATCAAAAATCGTTTCCTTTAAGCCATCAACACAAGGCACGCACAACCTACCTTGGTATATATCTAAGGGCACCATCTCCCCTTATGAGAAAACCTCAACCTTCCCATCCCTTACTAGTGCCTTCAATTCTAACAATGAGGGGTCAAGATCTTGCTTAGCTTTTACCTCCTCAACAAATGAAGATTTAGAATCGTCAATAACAACAACACTACCATCAACACCCTCTTCCAACCTAACTCCCTGTGTAGCCAACTGATGGACCTCCCTAGCCACCCCTATCACACCATCATCAACATAGGCAAGGCTACCTATAGACACCCAACTCAGAGCATCTGCCACCACAATAGCCTTACTGGGATGATAATGCACACTCATATCATAGTCCTTAAGTATTTCTAACAACCTTTTTTTTCTCATGTTGAGATCTTTTTGAGTGAAGACATATTGGAGGATCTTACGATCGGTAAAGACATCAACATGTACCCAATACAAATAGTGATGCCAAATCTTTAATTCAAACAGAACGGCGACTAACTCAAGATCATGGGTAGGATAATTCCTTTTATGCAGTTTGAGTTGTCTAGAAGCATAGGCTATGACCTTGCCATTTTGCATCAATATAAAACCTAAATTAACCCAGGAAGCATCACAATACACAACAAATCCCTCTAGCCCTTCCAGTAGTTACAAGATAGGAGCAGACATAAGCTTAACATTCAAAGTTTGGAAACTCCTTTCACACTCATCGGACCACACAAATTTAGCATTCTTTTGAGTCAACTTTGTCATGGGAGAGGCAATAGAAGAGAATCCATTAACAAACCTCTGATGGTAACCCGCTAATCCCAAGAAGGTCCTAATATGCGACAGGGTCAATGGTCTAGGCCAATTGCTAATCACATATATGTTCTTAGGGTCCACCTTAATACCATCCTCGATACCACATGATCTAGAAAGGTAACCTCCTTCAACCAAAATTCACATTTCTCATATTTAGCATATAACTTCTCTTCCCTCAATCATTGCAACACTACCCTCAAATGGCCTACATCCTTCTTCTCACTATGAGAATAGATCAAAATATCATTAATGAATACCACAACAAATAGATCAAGGTAGGGTTTAAAGACCCTAATGATAAGGTCCATGAAGATAACCAATGCATTGGTCAACCCAAAGGACATCACAACAAACTCAAAATGCCCATTCCAAGTTTAAAAGATTGTCTTAGCAATATCACACTCCCTTCCTTCATTTGTTGGTACTCGAACCAAAGATCAATCTTAGAGAAATGGCTAGCCCCTTACAAATAGTCAAACAAATCATCAATCCTTGGAAGAGGATACCTAATCTTGATAGTGACCCTATTAAGTTGCTGGTAGTCAATGCATATTCAAAGAAACCCATCCTTCTTCTTCACAAACAACACCAGTGCACGCTAAGGTGATTGGCTAGGTCTAATGAAACCCTTCTCTAACAACTCCCTCAATTACTTCTTTAACTCCTCCGGGCCAGGCATGAGTAAGCCGGTCTGGGAACCGGTGAAATGGAAATATAGTGGCACGAGTAGAGTAGAGCGAAGTATATGGTATAAAAGTTACTTTTGAGATTCAATCTTCGATACAAAATCATATTTGGGTGTTGTTAAGACAAATTGTTTCCTTAAGACCCATTCCTGGCAATTAAGCACATTTTCAAATTGGTGGAGTATTGGGGAGAAGATCTATACCAAAATCTATTTCTCTTTCGAGAGGAACACTGAGGAGGTCATTTGGAAAGACATCAAGAAACACATTTAAAACTGGGACTGACTCTATAGGAAGGACTTTAGACTCCACATCCCTAACCCTCACAAGATAATAAAGACACCCTTAGAGATCTACTTATGGGCTTTAATGCAAGAGATGAACTTAGCCTTGACCACCACATCATGACTTTCCCACTCAAGGACGGGTTCATTTGGGATTTGGAATTTGACCCTACTCGTTATACAATCAATAGAGGCATAGTATGAATGCAACCAATCCATCACAAGAATGATATCAAAATCAACCATATACAACTAAACAAGATCACAAGGTAATATTTTATGCAAGATGCAAATGGGACAATTTCTATAGACCTTTTTAGCAACAATAGATGCACCAATAGAAGTAGACACCTCATGCGACTCACACAACAATTTGTGCTCAATATGAAACTTTTTGGCAACAAAGGGGGTAACAGAAGAATGGGTGGCACCCGAATTAATCAATGCATACACCACAAAATCAAAGTCTTTCAACATACCAGTAACAACGTCGGGAACCTCACTAACCTCTTATTTCCCATGCAAAACATAAAATAGGTTATACCTAGGAGCACCATCTTGTCTACCACCTCTCCCCAAAAGGACCGCATTAGCACCTTGTGGACAAACCTCCTTGCCCGTGTTGGATTTTGAGGGCAATCCATCACCTTATGCCTAACTTCCCCACAACCATAACACGTATTAGTATCCCTCAAACACGGGTCACTATGACCCTTACCACATTTCGGACATCTACCATTAGGAACCACACCTCCAATACATTAGGCCCTTGCAATGTCATTGGAAACATTCTTATTAAATGTTGGAGAGGACCCTTGGCCTTGATGGAATTGGCCACCCTTTTGACTATGGAACATCCCCTGAAAACGGGCCCGTTTGACCTCATGACCCTCCTCTTCCTCAATTTTTCCTCCTCCATTTGTTCAGCATAGATCCTTAATTGAGACAAATCCATGTGACCAATCAACATAGCAGATCGACATTCCTCACTCACAAAATTGGGAATACCCAATACAAACTTATTCATCCTAGATCTTAGGTCGACGACCAAGTGGGGACCATATTTAGAGAGTTGAGTAAAATTGAGGGCATATCCCTCACACTCATAGCCACTTGTGTCAAATTCATAAAGTCCACCAATTTGGCCTACCTAAGCTCAAAGGGGAAGAACTGATTAAGGAAAGCCGCCTTGAACTTCTCCCAAAGCACCACATTATTGATTCCCTTCTCCTCCTTCCATTTGTTAAACCATATTTGTGCCACCCCCTTGAGTTGGTAAGCTACCAACATTGCCATGTCCTTCGATCCAATACCTATAATAGCCAAAAGCTTGTAGACCTCATCAATGAGATCTTGAGGGTCCTTATTCACCTTTGACCTATGGAATTTTGGGGGATTCATCCTTATAATATATCTCACCTGAGATACCAGTGTAGGAGCATGAGAGGGTTCGACCCCTTGGTTGGCTTGATTAGCCACAACTGGTGCAAAAAAAAGTGAGAGCATCTTGGAGCTCACCATGAGCCGGTTGGTCGTTGGGTGTGCGGGCTCTTCTTCCTATTGTATTAGGTATGATCTACCATATTAAAGAAAAATCATTAGGGGGTGGGCGAATCCTTATTTCTACTCTATAGCTTGAATTAGAACATGAAGAAGGGAAATATTTTCTACTCATAGTTGTGGTGCACAACACAACCATGAATAAGACTCTAATCAACATGGTGTGTTGGACTTTCAGGATCTAATAACCTAGTGCTCTGGTACCAAGTTTTTCATGACCCAAGCCTAGGGCCTAGACGTGACACGGCTAATGGGGAGCTTGAAGGAACGCCAAACTAGCCTCTTAGCATATCATACACAAATCCTTGGTCGTGAGGGTAATAAAATAAAACAAGAGATAGTAGATAGGGATAAACAATGCTAAGGAACAATTCTCATATCATAAACATCAAGATTCAAGAAAGAGTCAAATCTTAAAGCATAATACAAACATGTCCAACAATACCTCTAAAACTTAGATACTTAGCGGGGGTCAAGACAAGCTACTGGGCTCACCCTCATAGTTAACATATATACAAAAGAAGGATAGTATTAGAACATAGTAGGAGATCATAAGAATCATCCCCGAAATGAAGAACTCAAAAATAAGCTTGAAAGATGTCGTACTAGCCACGTGGAGGAGGATGACCAAGTGGGACTCTAATTCCTACATGGTGACATCATATAGGCATACAATATGCATTATTATGTTTGAATGTACTAGGTATGTATAATGCAATACAATAAGTGATAAGCGCCATGAAGAAAATGGATAACGTACACAATGGATAAGCATATAGCAATATGACATATATGAATGATACTTGAAGTAAAATCATGCTTATATATAATATAATACATGTGTAAAGAGTGATCATTATTAGTGTATATCCCAGGCTTAGCACCCCCTTGGAGAGGCGAATGAGGTACGAACCCCTCAATAGGTTAATGAGGTACGAACCCCTCAACATGGTTAATGAGGTACAAAGTCCCCCCAACATGTTGATGAAGTACAAATCCCCTAATATGGTTATCAAGGTACAAACCCCTCAAAATGTTTATACAATCCTACCATCTCCCAAGCAAGGTGATCGAGATATAAACCCCTCAACAAGGTTACCCGGGCCTACAACCCCTTGAGTAAGGCTTGGCTAATTCCCAACACTATAGAGATTATATCACATACATACTTGTTTTTCATGATCATATAGTCATTCAACTCATAAGACATGCATTGGACCTTCAGTTCCTCAGAAAACTCATAACCGAACATTTTATATAACACTTGATAGGTATGTAGTGCTATTCTAAAACCATGCAATTCAAAAGTGTAATCACGTTACAAAATCCAATGTAAAACCATCAATAGATACTTGGTAAAACACTCAAGCAATATACATCAAAATCCTTCATCAGATCTCATAATAGATCTTAGATTTATAGCTCAACACATGCTAACACAGCTATAATTTCATGAAACCCCAACATAGTGTGCAGTAAAATTCATAATAATTAAGACCCAAGAGTAAATCACCTTCAAATCATGCAAGTTTAAGTAGAAGATAGCTTGGGTATCATGGGTGAAAAGAACCTATGAAAGAAACTCACATACCTTATCTTAGGAGAATAGCTTGATAAAGATTGAAAATGGAGACTTGAAGCTTGATTGCTAACCTTAGAATCTAGATGAGTTTTGAGACTTGAATTCAGGGGATGAAATATTGTCTATGTTTGGGAATGTATTTGGGAATGTTTTGAATGATATGAGGTTAAAATAAGGCTAACTATAGGAATTTTAACGCATGGGAATACTTGGCCCAAGACCTAAAGCCTTGGACTGAGATAGAAAAACTAGGAAAATTTACACTGAGGTGCGCCATTGGCACGTCACACCAGGGGTGTGTAAACCTCTCTAGTATTTAATTTTTGGGAAATTGAAATTGTGATTTATTTGCTCTAAAATCAGGGTTTGACCTATTTCCCACTCAATCTGACCCCCTGAACAAGAATATGAAGTCAGAATTTTGATATCGTGCATGAATTTTGAGATACATGGAAATTATGATTTCAGGCACTTTCATGGCACATTTTTGGGCACTTTTTGGGGTCATTTCAGGATGGATGTGGCAATGACATTACTTAGTTATATAATTGCTAGCTCAAAAGTGATTTTTGTCGGTTATAGAAACTCCCAAATACGCTTTGATAGTACTCTAAGTAGATTAACCGTAGATGATAGATGAGTCATCATGTGTAAACTGCATTCTTACTTTAGACTCTTGACATGACAATTAAGTTTTCTATTTCTTAAGTTGAGCTATTTGATTTGATATTATTCTTCCTCTACGTGTTTCTTTCTACCATTTTATATGCTTTATATTCCATGTATTGACATCTATTTAGGCCTGCATCTTTTTATGATGTAGAGGTAGGTACTAGTGGTCATCATCAGCAGGTGCACCATTGAGGACCTATTTGTTTCCAGTCGATTAGTGAGCCCTCCCCTACTCTCGGTTGACATTATACTTCTTTCTATGTTTGAATTTAGACTTATTTCATTCTCTTTAGAGGTAGCCATGGCATTGTTGTTGACACCATTATTCAAATGTTTTAGAGGCTTCATAGACTAGACTGTTGAGTTGTGATTCGATGTTATGTCTGCTAGTTTTCTTTCATACTAGTCGTGTTTAGTTTATGGATAAGATGTTTGGCCTTTGGCCTTTTATTTTCATTTTATCATTACTATTCAATTAATTATCCTTATTCATTGATGTCTTTCGCTACTAGAATATGATTGAATGAATGTGATGAGGCTGAGTGGTTCACTTGGGGACTAGCAATAGTCTCTGAGTGTCAGCCATGCCAAGGGTACTCTCGCGGGGCTTGAAAAACTTGGTATTAGAGCATAGAGTTAAAGCTTCCTAGAGAGTCTATGATGCCATGTCTTGTAGAGTCTTTTTTATAGGTTTGTTATGCACCACACTTCACAAGTAAGAGGCTATAGGACATTAGGAATTGTTTCACTTTCTTGTATTGTGAGTTTGTGCTATAGAGTTTAACTCTATTAAAGTATCAATCTAAATTGTGTATTACACACTTGTAGATAGTTTCTCCTAAGTATACTGCCACCTAAAAAAATGCTTCAACTAGCAACACTGAGAATTACCCACCATAGGTGGCCTCTCAAATAGAGATGATAGGTCTTGGTCGACGTGTTAAAGTTACTAGAACTCCCCAGGCACTTGCAACTTTGCCTACTCCTACCATAGAGGCTAAAATTGGAGGAGCTATCACTATGCTTACTCAATTGGTAGCTGCTCAGTGTGGGAAACTGAGTTCACAAACTCTTAGTTCTAACTCACATGAGAAAACAGTGATGTGATGCCAAAATACAACACATCTGGTGCCTGAAATAAGGGATTTTATGAGTTCTTAAAGGGACATTTTAGTGTTTTGATGTGTTTTTATGTTAATCTTGTAGAAAAGTTATATTGGCATGATTTTGAAGAAAAGATGCAGATTTTACTGAAGTATAGGCCTTACGAGCCAACCTACGAGATGTAGCTCAAGCTATAACTCGTATTGTTATGTCGTAGGAAGAATCAGACACCAAAAATCAGAAATCTGCCAAGTGAAAGTCACTCCTATGTGGACATCCCACGAGTTGTAAGACACACTACGACTCATATAGGTGGACTCATAGCAAGAATCAGAGAGCCAAAATGTTAGACCAAAAATTGAAGACCAAGATGATGAGACAAACATATGAGTCCTAGCCCAAGCAATGACTCATACTAATGGGTCATGCTAGTTCAATCCTAGAAGCCAAGAACTTGATACGAGACCCTGACTATGACTCGTAGGTCATCCTATGAGTCATAACTGCAAGACTTATTAGTTGCCAGTTGTCTTTTCTGTGTAAATTCTAGGGTTATATTGTAAATACTATATATAGCTTAAGTTAGGTTATTGAAGAGAGTTCGACCAGTAGACAATCAACCATTACATTTTGAACCTTCTATTAGTTTTTTTATGGTAGTTTATTGTTCTCTATCGAAAAACATATTTTGGGTGTTACAAATCTTACCTTGTACTCATTGTTGATTAATCTAGCTTGTGGGTTTGCAACTTATTGTACCTATTCTATTTATTGTTATTGGTAAAACTCTTAACTATCTCTGTCATGTGCTTTTTTATGTGGTTTGCTTTAACCATGTTGTAACTTGTATTCATTTTTTATGTGTTTTTTATAGGTAGTTGACTTAAAATAACCTAGGTTTGTTGCATTTCTATGATTGAGGATTTGCGTGTATTATCTAATTCCCTTCATTTTTATCATTGTTTGGTGGTGGCCAACACCAAACCCCACCTACTATCACGATCCCAACTAAGGTAGTGACGAATAGGAAAAGGGAAGTAGATGACATAATTTGATTGATATTTTCTCGTCTAATCAACCAAACCTTACCAAGGAGAGGTTGATTGGACTATTGGTAATGGTTAGTTGGCATGCCATGGTGGCCGACCAAGCGCCATGGTGAAATTTGACCTTCACCTTCACAAAAGTGCTACAAGAACCTAAGCTATCATCCTGCAAGCAAATCACCATTATAGTTATGTTATCTAGGGTAAACGAGTTAGTGAACCATGGGGAACACAACTCCCGAGTTGTCCCCAAAATTGAGTATCTCCTTGCATTATAGTTAGTGGTTATTTTATTTAGTTTTTGAATCACAATCCCCTCCCCCCCAATATTTAGAGATTGTAGTCATAAATACTAGAAATGATTAGTAGTGAAGTCTTATAGTCAAGCCATGTATTACCTGTGGATTTGACCCTAACCTCGGTTAGGTTAATTTTTAACAATGACCACTTTCTTATTGGAGCATGAACAATATTAGAAATTATGGCGCCATTGTTGGGGAATATGGCTGGGTTTTGAGCTTATTTCACTATTAGTTAGTTCTACATCATCATAAAATTATGGCGCCGTTGCCGGGGAATACGGCTAGGTTTTGATTTGATTTCACTATTAGTTAGTTCTAGTGTTAATTTCTAGAGTCTTTTGTACTTTACTTTTGTTTTTGTTTTTGTTGTTTGATTTTATTTGCAGGGTATACTAGGCTGTATGCCCAACACAAGGAGCCAAGGCAATCCCTTAGCTCCAATAAATTTTGAGATCTATCGGCTACGAAGAAAAATGGCTCAAGTGAATGAGGATATTGAGGTTGAGGAGGATGTGCATACGAATGAGGATATGGATAGAGAGGAGAATCCACCATAAAATGGTAATAGGCCTCAACTTAGGGACTTCAATGAAAACGCTTAAGGGTGGAACCAATATCATTTGAACCCTATGGCTATGGATGTTATTAGTGCTATAGTACTGCCTCCTTTTTTGATGAATATGAAGTTCATAGTATTGAGTGGATTGCTGCAAATGCTCCAAAACTGAGGAATATTCACAGGGCAACCTTAAGAGGATCCCCATCGTCATCTTCAAAATGTGGTGTTTGTTTGCAAGAGTGTCATGGGGACATAAAACCTTTCTCTTGATGTTGTGGGTTTGAGAGTGTTTCAACTATCATTGACTGGCAATTCAAATGTATGTTTGTCCATGCTTCCTCCTAGTACTATCACAAGTTGGGTTGAACTTCAGAGAGTATTCCTTGAAAGATACTTCCCAAGGTCCAAGAAATTGAAGCTCGAGGACAAAATCAACAACTTTGAGCGATTGCTGGGTAATTCTATCAGCACAACATGGGAGAGGTTTACTAAATGCTTGAGGTTGGTCCCTAATCACAAGATTGTTTATGATGCCTTGGATGAAATTTTCTATCGGGTACTTGATAAAATAGTCAAGCTTGTGCTAATACGATTATAGGAGGCATGTTCCTAGACAACCCTTTTGCATTAATAGCCACAAGAATGGATCAAGTGGTCAAAACAAATCTAACATGGGGTCAACGAGAGTGGGGTATGATGAAACTCTCTTGTGCGGTTAGTACCAATAATAAGCAAGCAAAGGTAAAGGAAGAGATCAAGGAGCAACTTGCTCAACTTCGCACAAGTGTGAACTTGGTCTTAAAGCAAAGCCAAGCAAGTATCCATACAGTCACTCACCAACCTCCGAAGGCTCCTATCTATGATGACCCATTCTTTGATGAGGATGTATGTTTTCTGAGCAACCAAGCGGTGGGTTTTGGAACAAACCCCAAGGGTCCAATTTTGACTATTGCAGGCAAGGTTCCCGAAATCAAGGTCAGAGCTTTAATCATGATGGGATGTATATGGACAATCGGGGTGGATACTATGAGAAAGAGAGAGTGTCAAACGCAGAATATGGGAGAAAAGAGGACCAGGAATAGTCCTTATGTGCTACCACACAATCATGATGTCGGATCAAGCAACTCAAGGATTGAATGAATGCTTAAAAAATTGTTGAAACGAGCTGACCACTAAGATGATACTTTAAAGGGAATGAAAGAAGATATCTCAAGTATTAATCAAAAGATAGAGTCTCACTCGGTAGCAATTAAGCAACTTGAGCAACAATTTGGCCAAGTATCTTAACAATTGAACCAATGCCAAAAGGGCACCCTACCAAGCAATACGGTTCAAAATCCTAAAAAATAAAGGGTAATACATGGCAGTGATGAGTAAGAGTGGCAAGTGTACAATAGATCCTCCTATGCTGGTTATTGTGGATGAAGTTGTGAACAAGGGTATTGGTGGCAAAGTTGCGACTGAAGGAGAAAGTCCAAAATTTGTTGAGAGGCAAAGAAAAGAGCTGAGGGAGCATGACAAAGTAAAATCTATCCCAAAATGCCCTCATCCTTTCCCTCAAAGGCTTAAGAAGAAGGAAAAAGAGGGAAAGTTCAAACACTTCCTTTCGATGTTGAAGCAACTATCCATCAAAATTTACCTTTTAGAAGCTTTCGAGAAAATGCCTGGGTATGAAAAATAAATAAAGGATTTGGTCACCAAGAAATACACTTTGAGCCATGAATTCTCATAGGAACTCCACTTCACCAATTTAGTGCGATTATGACTAAATGTCTTGCTCAAAAGGAAGAAAACCCCAGTGCATTCACAATCCCTTATACCATTGGTGATGTCAAGTTTGCAAGAGCATTGTGTGACTTAGGAGCAAGCATCAATCAATAGCCTCATATGATATTCAAAAAGCATGGCCTTAGTACTCCTACCCTGAAAAGAATGAGGTTGCTTATGGCAAATCGAACCATTAAAAAGTTGGAGGGAATCCTTTTGGATGTGCATGTTAAAGTGGATAAATTGATCTTCCCAGCAGATTTTGTGATCCTTGACTATGAAGTTGATTTTGAGGTGCCCATCATTTTAGGGAGACCATTTCTGGCCATTGGGAGAGCCCTAGTGGATATGGATTTAGGTTAACTATGGTTCAGGGTTAATGATGCAGAAGCTGTGTTCGATATTCACCAATACATGAAACACCTAGATGAGTGCAAGAGTGATATGTGGTCCCTCGATGATAGTTGATAAAGGAGGATGAACAACTTGAGCCACGACAATAAATAAGACGCTTCTTGGGAGGCATCCCAAGCTTTGTTGATAAGTGTTGGTTTGCTTTTAAGTGTTTTTGGTTGTTGAGATTCTTTGGTAGAAGTTGTGAGTTTGTTTTTATGATTGAAAGACATTGATCTTGTAATATCTTGGGAATTGTTGTGTTTTGAGATTTGATTTGTAGGTGAGAATTGAATAACTGAAGATATTAAAAAAGACACTTGAAGTAGCCTTTACGATCAGGCCTACAAGTCGTATTACATACTATGACTCATAGTCATGCATTGTAGAGGAAAATAGTGAGTGTCAGAAGTTGGCACATGCACTATGAGCCAACCTCACAACTTGTAATGTACCCTACGAGTCGTATTCTGCACTATGACTCATAGTCATGCATTATAGAGGAAAATAGTGAGTATCAGAAGCTGGCACATGCACTATGAGCCAACCTTATAACTCGTAATGCACCCTACGAGTTGTATGTGGCATTCGTAGTTACTAGGTATGATTCCTAAATTTTTATAACTGCTGGGTCTGCTATAAGACCAGGACCTACAAGTGGTAGGACAACCTACGACTCGTAGTCAGGGTCTTGTGGCCTCGATCTGCAAATTTTTTAATCATAAACCCAGTTTAGTTTAAAAGGGGGTCAAAATAATGTTTGACCTCCAAATTCATTTCATACAACCCTAAGGCGATGAAAAATCTCATCCCATCACCCAGGTCATTTTTCTAACAAAATCTTGACTACCTATGTCATTTTTTGGCAAAAATACTGGCAAGGCACTATTCTAGGGTTTTCGACATGATTTTTGATTTCTTGTACTTTGGTTTATTTCTCTAATCTATCGGTAAGCTCTGTGGATAAATTTTAAAATCTTTTATGGTGATTTTATACCCTATACTAGTGTGTGATTTGTTTATTCATGTTAAACAATGCCATATATTGATTATTGAACTAGACTTGTAATTTAGGGTCTTTGGGCTTTGACTAGTTGATTTGTGATCCTAATTATGTTGGAACTCGTGAATGGATGATGATAAATATGAAAATTTATGATTCATGGGATGTATGGTGTGATTTTTGCCCATGCATTGTCTGAATGGTTGTCGGAGTTAAAATTTAAGAAGTATGGGTGTAATGCTTATACTTTAACTTGTGGGACTTGGTTGAAATACTTCAAATGAAAATTTAATCCCTAGGGAACGTTTATAGATTTCAAGAATGAGTTTTGAATGTATATTGCCTTAAGTGTGCTTGATATTGAGTTGAACTATGTCTGATTCCCAGGAAATAGGGTTGTTATAAACTCCTGATGTTATTAAAGTACTTGACTATGTGCCACAGAGTTGATTTTGTTATTATTTGCCAAGGATGTTGGACTTTGTGTTTGATTTGTACTTGTTGTGGGAAAATTTTAGGCACCACTGATGCCTTTGTTTCCTGCTATGAAGCCCTCCTATGACTCATAGGTTCCTCTACGAGTCCTAAGGGTCCTTCATAGCAAGCACCAGTCATATATGCTTACTTCAAGTTTCTTAAATGAGACTCAGATACAACTCATAGAGCCTGCTACGAGTCATAGTGAGGGTCTCGTAAGCTTGCATGAGTTCTGAAAAATGTTTCTGAAAATGGTTACGAGCCAAGACTACGACTCATAGGTCATCGTATGAGTTGTAACTGTGTCTCATATTTGGGATCAGAAACAATTTTTGAATGCATCTGGTTCTACGATGGTAGTTTATAACTCTTACGTCACCCTACGAGTCGTAACTACACTCGTACCTGCAAACCTGCAGCTGTATCAGTGCATATTTACTTTTTAGTTATTTTTGTTTCTTGTTCTTTGTTCTATGTTTCAGTAGATCAAATATCTTCAACTTACATGTTGCTTTATGGTTTGTTTGTGGATAAATTGCCTCCAAAATACAAATGGGCAATTCAAGCTCTACAACAGAGGTTGCAAGATAAATCCTCTGAAATCGAGCAATCCCAGGGCTCTGTGGACGTCCATAGAGTCAGGGTAGATCCGGAGGCCAATAGACCTTGGAATTGGGCACTTGCAACACAAACACCCATGGAAGTTAGTAGTTCCTCCCAGTCTGAAGAGGAAGAACAACAGGGTAATGGGGACGGGTCAGATAGTAACTTGCCACAGATGACCCCTTCACACTCAAGTTTAGAGTCGGAGTCGGAGTACACTTCTCAGCAGGAGGAGGTTCAGTCCCAACCCCCAACAGACTGCAGATGGTGCATCCCTAAGATGAAGGAAATATACAATCAAGGTTGGAGCCTAAGGGGCAAGCCAAGTTGGTCCGCCAATTTCATAAGTTTCTCGGTTGAATGCCTCAGGCTTGGATAGAGTGCCTAGATTGGATGCTGGGTTGGATGAGCACGGACTGCGGTGGACTACACAGTAGCTGGGAAAATTTTCCCCTTACATAGCCCATGAGTTCTATGTGGTGTATCTTACTACACTTCGTCGGGGGTTGCCGAAGAATAAAAAACTAATTGAGCAGCCAAGGCTACAAACGATGACAGTTCGGGGGAGGAAAGTTGATATCTTGAAGGAGACGATTCGATGAGTGCAGTTTTGGTATACTTATACAGTTCCTCAGTCCACTATGGAGTACGATAGCCATATTAAGAAGATGAGGACAACGCTGACTAGGAAGGACATCGGGGCTAAGACAGAGTTACTATGCTAGATAGTTAGTCAAATCTGTGAGGAGGGTATCGAGCTGACGTGGGTTATAAACCACACAGATCCTATAGTAAAGGCATACCTTTTATTCTGGGCTAAGTTTTGATGGTCCATTATCTGTTAGCGTATTAGTCCAACCTTCACGGATAATATGATCACCCTCGAGAGAGCCATACTATTGGCCAGTATTCTATCTAAGTATGCTATAGATTGGGCCTAGATAATTTTAGAGCAGATTCATGAGGCTGCAGCTCGGACGAGCACCTCACTGCTATTTCCAGCTCTGATATATCAACTATGCAGTGTAGTGGGTGTTCCTATTGACCCTCACTGGGACCCTCATGTTAGAACCCACATTTTGGTACGTTGGATTAATTATGAGCCAAGAA
>DF363709.1:1570-25818 GCA_000787875.1 Solanum virginianum | reverse complement strand
ACCTTTCACCCTCAAATAGATGGCCAAGCCAAAAGAACTATCCAAACTCTTGAGGATATGCTTAGAGCTTATGTTTTGGAGTTTAAGGGTGGTTGGGATAAACATCTTTCGCTCATTGAGTTCGCTTACAATAATAGTTATCATTCAAGCATTGGTGTGGCTCCTTTTGAGGCTCTATATGGTAGACATTGTAGGTCCCTTGTTAGATGGTTTGAGGTAGGGCAGATGGCCTTGCTAGGCCCAGATTTAGTAATGGATGTCATTGAGAAGGTGAGTTTGATAAGGGAAAGATTGAAAATAACCTAAAGTAGACAAAAGTCTTATGCTGATGTGAGGAGAAGGGATCTTGAATTTAAGGTTGGTGATTGGGTCTATTTGAAGGTCTCACTCATGAAGGGTGTGGTTCATTTTGGTAAAAAGGGTAAATTGAGTCCAAGATTTGTGAGTCCTTATAGAGTGTTGAAGAGGATTAGTAAGGTGACCTATGAGTTGGAGTTGCCAAATGACATGAATATGATTCGTCCGGTCTTACATGTGTTTATGTTGAGGAGATGTATGGGTGAGCCAAGTGTTATTGTGCCTATAGATATTGTGGGTGTTGCTGAAGACAATTTGACTTATGAAGAGGTTCAGGTAGATATTTTGGGCAGGCAAGTAAAGCGGTTGAGGAATAAGGATATAGCTTCTGTTAAGATCCTTTGGAGAAACCAACAAGTTGAAAGTATCACATAGGAAGCCGAAGCGGACATGCAAAAGCGATATCCCTATCTCTTCCATTTTACTCAAGTCTAATGTACTAATTTAAGACCCCTATATGATTTCACATCTTAAGTTTTAGCCCTTATGTCATTTGCATGCATTCATTTTTATGTTGACAAGTTTATGGTGATTTTGACACTTATGTTGAGATTTTTGAAATGATGTTTAAATGCATTTGTTGCATTCATATGTTAACCTGAAATCATCTTGATTATTTCTCTTATGTATATTTCTTTGACATTCATGGACGAATGTTCCCAGATGTCCAAAATAGTAATTTTTATGTATCTCAAAATTCGTGCGTGATATCAAAAATTTGACTTCATATTCATGATCAAGGGTAAAATTAATTGGGATATGGATATAAAACCGATTTTAGAGCAACCATAGTAAAATTTCAATTTTCAAAATTTACAAAAAATAGAGAGGATCTGTGCCCTTGGCGCGACGCGGCCAGGGCGCAGACCTGTTATTTTGTTGCTAAGTTTTCTACTTCGATCAAAGGTCTTAGAGTCTTGGGCCCATGCCCTCATATGCATAAAAACACCTATACTTAGTCATTTTTCAACTCCATATCATTCAAGACGTTCCCCAAAACCCTCTCTAACACATAGCCAAATATTTCATCAAAAATCAAGTGTACCAAACTCATTCTGAATCTCATGAAATTCATTCAAGCTTTAAGTTCTCATTCAAATCTTCATCAAGAAAATCTCCAAAGTTAAGGTATGTAGGTTTCAACTATTGGGTCCTTTCACCCATGCTGTCAGACCTTCCTTTTTTATGTAAATTACATGTTTTGAAGTTGGATTATCTATGGGTATCTCTATTATGAAAGTTGATTATAAACTATGCTGGGGTTTCATAAGATGTTGACTCTTTAAGCATGTTTTGAGCTATAACTTTATGATCTATTATGAGATTTGATGAGGGGTTTCAATGTATCTTGCATAAGGGTGTTACCTAGTGTTGGGGGGTTGATTTACATCAAGTTTTCTTACATGAATTTACTCTTGAATTGCATGATTTTGAACTAGGAACCAAAGTGAGTTTTCACAGACCACGCGGCCATGAAATACTTGTTCAACAAGAAGGATACAAAATCGTGATTGATCAGATGGATCATATTGCTTCAAGAATTTGATATTGAGATTAAAGATCGTAAGGGGTGTGAGAATCAGATTGTTGATCACTTGTCCCGGTTAGAAAATGATGCTCACATAGGTGAGCAACTGCAGATTAAAGAAGAGTTCCCAGATGAGCAGGTGTTAGCAATTGAAGTGGAATAGCTACGTGGTACGCAGACATAGTGAATTACCTAGTGAGTGATGTATTTCCTCCTGATGCTACATATTATCAAAGGAAGAGGTTGGCTCATGATGCAAAGGCGTATATCTAGGGTGAGCCGTATCTCTTCAAGCAACGGACAGATCGAATGGTGAGAAGATGTATTCCTAAGGCAGAGATGAAAAATATCTTAGAGAGGTGTCATGCTTCTCCGTATGGGGGCTATCATGGTGGTGAACGGATAGCACACAAAGTGTTACAATCAAGTTTCTTTTGGCCTACTCTCTTCAGAGATGCTATACAATTTTCTAAGGCTTGTGATGCTTGCCAGAAGACCGACACCATATTTTGGAGGCATGAGATGCTGCTAAAAAATATTTTGAAGGTGGAGATCTTCGATGTTTGGGGCATAGACTTCATAGGGCTATTGCCACCATCTTCCGACCATCACTACATGCTAGTAGTTGTTGATTATGTGACTAAATGGGTGGATGTGGCACTCTCCCAACTAATGATGCTAAGGTGGTAAGCACTCTATTGAAGGAGGAGCAATCAGATTGAAGTGATCTTCCTCAGTGATTAATTTTGGAATATACTCCATAATTGCACTATCCTTAATAATATCTTTTTTGGAGAATCGATGTTCATAAAATCTTACGGCCTCTTGAGTAATGTTGTCTTTGCCCATAATCCAATTACCTTGATTATCTTTGATAGTAGTCATGTTAAGCCTTCTGGTTTTTTTTTTTTTTGCCTTTAACCATAGAATGAAAGAATTTAGAATTAGTTTTCCCTTCTACGAAATACTTTATGTCAAATTTTTATTTTCATAAGGATTTCTCTTTCTTGTAAGAAGAATAAGTTCAACATTAGCATAATTAATAACTGCTCGATTGGATTCAAAATTATCAATAATTGATTTAGCATCCATATCTGCCACTCTTTCTTCCAAAGCCTTGATATTATTGAAGATGTTCCCAATAGAGTTTTCGGACCAAGTAGACAAGGCTTTCAAAACATTCTTAAGCTTGAGATAAAATTTTCATAGGATAAAGGGGAATGATCAGAATCCATTTTTATGAGATGGTCGATATTAGTAGAGTAAAGAAATTAGTCTATTTATAATTAGTGAGGACACTATCTAATCTTTGCCAAACTCTTCTATCAAGAGCCCAACCATCACACCACATAAAAGGAATATAGAGTATCTTGCATCACTGAGATTACAACCCATAATGCATTTAATGAAATCTAAGCTCTTAGACATTCTATGAGGTGTGCCCCTTTTTTTTAATTGGATCCACAATACAGTTGAAGTCTCCACAAACCATCTAAGGAAGATCATAATTTGCACTTATGTCCCTTAGTTTATTCTAAAAATTCATTCTCATATCAGCGTCACATTTAACATAGATATAGCTAATTAAAATGATAGAACCCTAGACATTAATTTCACAAGAGATATGTTGTTCATCTTCCTCCTTCATAATACAATCAGTACTAGAATTTCAAAATATCCATAACTGGTTGTTGATATTAGAATAAGCATTTTGATAACCCAACACTCTTTTTGTATTACTCCAAAGGTTCAGCTAAAGCAATGATATGGTACTTTTCCACATTAATAGACAGTTTAAGTCTATCTAGAGCACCACCAGAATTGATGCTCCTAATATTTCAATATAGAGAATTAAACATGATCAATATTAAGCGAATTAGAGTCATTTGAGGCCCTACCAGACCTTTGAGATTGTTGATTGCCTCGTCTACCTCTTATTAAATTTTTTCCCCTTCTAGTATTGCTTCATCCTCTACCTCTTTCTCTTGGTGATAAGTGTCCAGTTGTAGTGGTCTCATCAAAAGCATCATTTACTGTAACATCCACTAAAGCTTGAGAGTTGAAAATGTCTATTAACATATCTACATAACCATCCTTATTGCTATCGTCACTGTCGACACACTAATGTATTTTCCACTATAACCTAAATGTTCTTCTTGATCAACATAATCTTCATCGGATGAGCTGTTATACTCATTTTTCTAAATTATTCTATTACTCTCCACGCTTGAGATGCACTTCAGTTTTAGTGCTTCGATTACATTCCAGAGTAGTCCCACTTATCAATTTGAGATACTTGTCTTGAGCAGCTTTCTATTTTGAATTTTATACGCACACATTTTGAGCAATTTGCTTGTTTTTTGTTGTTTCCTTCTCTTGTGATGACTGGCCTGCATTTATTTATTTTGAACTGTAATTTGTATCTTGAACTTGTTTTGTGTTGACAATAGAGTTTAGCATTTCATTGTCATTCATGATTTTTTTGATCACAACTTCTATTTGTGTGTCAGAAATATTCTTAGCATAATCATTGTCATGTCTGGTGGTGTGATTTTTATTACCTTTTCTCCTTTTTTTGTTTCTATCCTTAATATTTTGATTCAAATGTATATTCTCTAGGACCGGACAATCCGAGAAGACTTTATCCTTGCCTTTGCCTTTTCCTTGCACTTCTTTGGGAGTATTCATGTTGGGATTCTCCTTGGGTTCATTGATGCTAATGTCTCTATAAGAATTAGATTTTATTGTTGATTTTCACTTTTGGATTTTTGAGTTGATCACCATTTTTCTCTTGTTGATGATAATTGTCAGTTCTCTTGTCATTTGAATTCCTTTTCCTAGTGACTGTTTGAAAACCATCTTCATCTCTTAATATCTTCTCTTCTCTGGTTTCTCTTTCTTTCCTGTTTTGTTCTTCCTTTTCAGCTTTAAGTCTGTCGTCCCTTGTTTTGTTCCTCCATTGAGATTTGAGGTGTCCTTAGATCTTGCAATAAAGACAATAACTTGGCACCATCTCATACTCAATATCCAGCCACTTACCATCTTTAGACCCATCCAATCTACGAAATTCTAGCCAAATTTTGTCCGGTCATGACTTTAGAAGATCTATTTCAACCTTTACCTTAGCAACATTACCACAAGACTTAGAAAAAGTAGTTTGATCAGGAGTAATGGCCAGTTCTAGATCACCAATTTAAAAACGATATGCCATTTAAACAAATCTCATGCTAATTGATGGATTAGAATCCACACAGGGACTCTAGATGTTTCTTCATCCGGTTTGAAATCTGCAGTCCACTTGAGTATTTTCACAGGGAAGTCACCAATGTCCACAAATTCTTTAAAGAGAATATGATTGTAGTCCACCTCATTAGTGAAATCTAAGTAGACATGTTGATAATCGAAGAAAGCAATCTTTATAGACCCAATCAACTGGAATTATCTAATAAAGACTTTCCTAATCTCATCCATTGTAGGTATACCCTTATAGAATTTTTCAATTAGAGTAAATTTGTATTCTTCTGCTAAATTAATAAAATAATCCTCAATAGAAAAGTAAACCATAGGTTTACATAAGTGAGTTCCACGCCTAATAGCAGCTTGTTGTGATTTTTCACTGATGTTGGATAATTTGGCTTGAACTGCTGCTGCAAATGTTTGTTTAGAGACTAACTGTTCATTTCATCTACTACCTGATATATTACTATGTTTCTCGTCCTGAATCATCATCTTTGTTTGCTTGCAATTGGTTTTTTGATTTTGAGAAGTATTATTTCCGTTGTCGATATTTTAGGCAGCTCTTAGCGTTGTTAATCGACAATCATTTTCGTTTTGTTGTCTGATTTCTTTATTGACCTATTGAAATTGGAGGATAGTTTGGGTTGATTTTGAGGGAGTTGTGTTTTGGGGTTGTTTGTATACTTGTGCAAGTCATCGTCCCCATTCGAATTGTTGTCGATATTGGGTTCTTTGATAGAACTTGAAAGAGGGAGGGTGTCAATAGTTGTTGTTATGGTGTTTGTTTGCTTAGGTGGGGTGGTGGGTTGCGGTTGCATAGTATTTGATGTCAATTTTCCATTGGTGTAGCAGGTGGATTGGGGGGTAGGGGTAGAGGTTCCCCTATTTGCATATTATCGATGGGTGAGTCTACTTTTAGAGAGAAGTCAGAGCAAAGATTTGAAGAGAGAGAAAGTGAAAGAGTTGGTGCTCCTAACCTTCTGGTGAACCTGGTTCACTAAATAGTATGTGCAAGGTTGCTAAAGTAGTAATGAGAAGCAAACACCTTATAGTGGAAAAACGCCTTGCTCAAGCGAGAAACAACCACTACCTACACTCATAGGATTTTAACAACTTCACTAACTTCAAATGAGCAACGTTCAACTTACACCACTTGCAACAAATTCAACTCTTGAGAGTCAAACCCACTCTCAATCACAACTCATGAAAAGTAAAGACAACTTCTTACAATATTTGTCACTAAACAAAGATTCTAAGAAGATTGTCAAACAGACTTGAACAACCAAGAAAACGTAACTCTAGATCTTGCTTGAATGCTCTCGCCAAGTGCCTTTGCTCTTGCTTGAAAGTGATCGCCGAAATCAGATTGCAAAAGCTAAGTCTTCTAGGGTTTAACGAATGTGTTTATATTGCACCCTAAAGACTTTCTAAGTAGGACTTCTTTCTTGAGATGGGCACGTCATTCTTTTCCATAAATGAGTCCTTTTCCAAAGCTGCTTCCTTCTTCGTATCCCATATTTATTTTATTTCTATAAATAATGCTTCAACTTCAACTCAAATTCAGCTTAGCTCCACTGGTGCATATACGCCGGACCTGGTTCCTCCAAACTATTGTTGGCTTGTGTTTGTCATCATTAAAATATTATGGTCATATCTGCACAAGTCCTAACAAATTTCCCTTTTTTGATGATGGCAAACTTGTATGCATAGATAATTTCCCCTTTTTTACATCACAAAAAGACAGCAAACAGTAGCACAAGTCATAGAATCAAGAAAAAACAGTAGGCAAAAGACCAATATCAATAGAAAACACAATAACATTAAAATTGAGGATATTGGCCATCTATAAAGCCCAGAGTAACTTGGCATAGTAAGAAAAACAAATATCCACAGCAAAAATATCAAGCAAACACTAACGCT
Source organism: Solanum virginianum (assembly GCA_000787875.1). NCBI lineage: Eukaryota > Viridiplantae > Streptophyta > Magnoliopsida > Solanales > Solanaceae > Solanum > Solanum virginianum. The sequence continues at coordinate 18,776 of DF363709.1, read as the reverse complement.
CGCATAAGCATTCACAAAAACTTATACACATCCAAAAAAAATATTGTTTGTGGCAGAAACAAAAAAATAGCATCTGAAAGGAGTTACTAAGGGGAAGGTAGGGAAGGGCCTGTGCCTAAGAGCTTAAGAAGGGAATCCACCCAATGATTATGATCTACCTGCTGTTAAAGGAACCGATCCTTAAGTCGGGCAACCTCTACCTGAGAGGCATCGAGCAGGTCCTGAAGTTCATCAATCCTAGCCTGAAGATCAATCGTATAGACAATGCCCATGTCACGAAATATGGCCTCATGCCTGTGTTCAACCCTAGGTAGGATCACCTTGTGCACCATCTCAAATAGTAGCTTGAAGAAAGGTGGCATCTCGGCCTTATACACCTTGTGAGGGATATTAGTAACCCTTCTCTCCGTGAACTTTGAAGTAAGCAAACACCCTGAGTCCTCCAACCAAGTGTACTTTACCAACCCCACATAGGAATATGTAAAATCTCCCCAAGCTTAACCTTATCAAACAAAATATCAATCCCACGCACCCTCGAATTNTCCTCCAACCAAGTGTACTTTACCACCCCCACATAGGAATATGTAAAATCTCCCCAAGCTTAACCTTATCAAACAAAATATCAATCCCACGCACCCTCGAAGTAGCCACATCCCCAGCAATAAAACCTAGATTTGTGTAAAACTCAACCACATTCGCCTCAAACACTGGTGTACTTGTATCTCAAAACAAGTCAAGTCACCCCTGAAACACCAGTTTGTCACACAGTTGCACAATTAGAGGATAATCGCGCACATCAAGATGGATCACCCGGCCTCTAAGTACCCCTTTGACCCGAAATAAACCTCATTTCCCATTTTGTTAAAGTTTTCTATATGCTTTTTCCCACAGGTGGAGGCAGGGAGAACAGATGGAGAGGCAGGGGCAGGGGTGTCATTAGGGGAGGAAGGAACACAAATAGGTGAGGAAGGAGAAGTAACATCCTTACCCGAACGAACCCTTTTTGAGACTAGACGATATAGTAGGGGCGTCGAGCACGCACTTTTTGCTCCTAGTAAGTGAACCATGATGAAGAGGAGTAGTAGGCTGGGGAGACGTAGGTGATGGAGCTGGGAAACAAATGGTGGTTCAATGGACCCAAGCCAAGGGAATGTCATCCTCAGAGTCAGCAGGCTCAGGTGCAGACGGAGGCGCCATGGAAGAGGGGGCGACTAAGGGCTATGGAGACCCAAGTGAAGGCGACACGACCCGGAGAGGGGGTGTATCTATGGAGGATAACGAGGGTTCATTAATAAGCCAGCGAAGGAAAGTCTAAGGGTCAGGAACCGATAAGGAAATAGATGTCTGGTAGGGTTTGGATAGCGAGGGGCGTGGCTATAGGGAGGCAAGTCCAGAGACGGTAAAGGAGAAAAGTAAGGTGTTCATTTATAGTGGCTGGTGGCGAGGACGGTAGTGGGGAGTGATTGTGGATAGAGGGTGATGAATGTAGTTCCTCCTGAGGAAGGACCTGTGGTAGTGAGGGAGCAGTGGCGTTGGAGTTGGTGTTGGAGTAATCTACTAGGGACACCATAGTTTTGAGATTTCTTATGGAGAGGATTTAGCGACTTTGAAGAAAGGGTTTTTTGTGAGAAGTATGTGAGCGCACAGTTGATATGAGGGTTTTCTTAAGAGTTAGAGCAAACACTGAGATTAGATTGAAAAGACGTGTACTGACACTACAACTGGCGTGACTCTTAGGATCCCAAGAAATGGTGATCATTGCCTATTTTAAAAATGTATCCCTTCTCGCCAATTTGACAATCAGACAGATGGAACCAGATGAAAGCTACAAACAACCTTTCACTAGATATGCATTCAATAAACTTGTGGAAGTGATGGAGCCGATGTGTACCTGATATGTCAGTATGCGTAGACCAGTTCCCCCTGACTTGATGCCTTACTCTTAACAATAGACACTAAAGGTAATGTCATCAATTCTAAGCTGATGTATCCTTTAGCAATTCTCTTAGTAGAAAGCCTGCAAGCTTATTCAAGTTAGAATGATTATATAGTGTTTAAAGATCAAGTTGAAAGCCAAAGGGAGAGAAATTATCAAGTTAGAACTCCCTGATTAACACTAAGTGGAGGCAATTCTACTCAAACTACTCCCTGCTTAGGGCTTTGGTGAAGATATCGGTAACCTAGTCCTCTGTTTTACAGAAAACCATTTCAATAAGTCCTTTCTCTATAATTTTTCCTTAAGAAATGGTGCCTCTCATCGATAGGTTTGGTGCATTTATGCTGAACTGGATTTTTAGCTATGTTCATAGCACTGGTGTTACCACACATGATGGGAATGCATTCCACTATAAAACCAAAATCAGTAAGTTGTTGTTTGATCCATAGGAGTTGAGCACAACAGGAGGCAGCAGCAAGATATTCAGCTTCTGTCATTGACAAGGCAACCGAGTTCTGTTTCTTGGTGGCCTATGATACTAGACAAGATCCTAGGAAATGTGTCATTCCTGAGGTGCTTTTTCTATCCACAAAGTAGCCTACATAGTCAATATCAGCAAATCCGACAAGATCAAATGAGGAGTCGATTGGGTACCAAAGAACCAGGTCCGTGGATCTTTTAAGGTAGCGGAGAATTTGCTTGACAGCCTTGAGATGTAATTCCTTGGGTTTAGCCTAAAACCGAGCGCATATTCCCACACTAAAAACTATATATGGTCCGTGAGCAGTCAGGTATAGAAATGACTCAATTATCCCTCTGTACTTGCTCTCATCTACATCCACTCCTACTTCATCCTTATCAAGCCTTGTAGTTGTGGCCATGAAAGTATCACTGGCTTTGGCATCCTTCATTCCGAACTTAGTGACAAGCTCCTTTATGTATTTATGCTGATGAATACTAGCGGTCATCTGTCCCTGATGTATCTAGAGCCCTAAGAAGAAAGTAAGTTCTCCCATCATACTTATCTCAAACTCACTCCCTATGAGTTTTGCAAATTCTCCGTCTAGGAAGCTTCAGTTCCGCCAAAGATGATATCATCTGCATAGACCTGCACAAATAAGTACATGAGCACTCCTTTTCTTCAAAAATAGGGTTTTATCAATTGTTCCTCTTGAGTACTCATGATTCAACAAAAAGCTGGACAATCGATCATACCATACTCTAGGAGCTTGATTCAGTCTGTAAAGAGCTTTGTCTAGTTTATACACATAGTCAGGATGCTCATGGTTTTTGAAGCCAGGAGGTTGTTTGACATAAACTTTCTCCTGCAAATACCTATTTAGGCATGTGCTTTTGACGCCCATCTGATATAGTTTAAATTCCATATGAGCAGTGAAGGCTATAAGCATACGAATGGCTTTAATGCGAGAAACTGGAGCAAAGGTCTCATCATAGTCAATACCCTCCTCTTGACTATACCCTTGCACCACCAATCTGGCTTTATTCCTTGTGACCATTCCATGTTCATCCAGCTTATTCCTAAAGACCCATTTCGTGCCGATAATGGTTTGATATTCAGGAGGTGGAACCAGGTGCCACACCTTGCTTCGCTCAAACTATAAGAGTTCTTCCTGCAGGGATTCATTCACATTCTTAGGTTCAACCAGGGACACATATGTAGTGTTGGCACACATGTTTTTGAGCTTTGATATGGTAGAGAAGCCTAAACCTAAGGGTGTCAGCAAGTTCTCAAGAGGGTGAGAACGCTTGTGCTTCCAATTGCTGCCTGCTTCCTCAAGTACATGATTATTAGTTGTAGCATTTGGGGGACCAGTTTCAACAGTCGGTGTTATTCCTTGAGAGCCATTTTCAGTGTGAGGCATGTCTGGTTGGGTGCTTCACTCTCTTCATTTCCTTGATCTGGTGGACTTGGTCCACTTTCCTATTCCCTATCGTCCTCATCATCTGACTCCTTCCAGCTTCCTTTTGTACCTATTCCTGTAAAACTTTCTTGGCCTCTAGATTGGCCTTATAAAATATTACATGTGCACTTTCCTCCACACATCTGGTTCTTTTGTTATACACTTTATAAGCTTTGCTGTGAGAAGCGTACCCAATGAAAATTCCCTCATCACTTCTGGCATCAAATTTACCACGGGCATCCTTTCCATTATTGTGTACATAACATACACAGCCAAAGGAGCGAAGATGGGCCACGTTTGGTTTTCTGCCTTTCAGTAGCTCATAGAGGGTTTCGTTTAAAATAGATTTGATCATACATCTATTGATGAGATAGCAGGCGGTGTTCACAGCTTCAGCCCAAAAACTTTGTGGAAGTCACTGGCTATCAACATGGTTCTAGCCATATCTTCTAGCGTATGGTTCTTTCTTTCCACAACCCCATTTTGTTGAGGGGTTCTGAGGGCTGAGAAGTTATGAATTACCCTATTTTCAGCACAGAAGGTGAGGAACTTTGAGTTCAAAATTCTGTTTTCGCCTCTGGTCAAAACTCTCATAGGCCCCCACAGATCTATATTTACTAGTTCCAGGGTCTGTTGGTACTTACTAGCTCAACTGGTTGAAAGCTTCTTCTGACATGTTTCCCTTGAGCGCATGCTCCACAAACTTGATCCTCTCTGATCTTTCCTTCAGGTAGTCCAAGGACCAGTTCCTTCAAGATCAATTTGTTGATGGTAGAGAAACTGGCATGACCTAGTCTTTTGTGCCACAGTGATGAGGCATCACTTATGGCACTTAGCACTTCAGCTCAGGTTGACTGGGTCTGTTGATGTTGACCTTATATAGATTTTTATATCTCTTCCCCCTGAGTATGAGCCTTTTAGACACAGCATTTGCACTTTGCAGTACGATATTGTGAATAGCACATCATTTTCTTTATCGCACATTTGGGAGACACACAGTAGATTGTATTTTAATCTTCAACGTAGTATAAATTTTCAAAACATTGAGACATGGAAGGTCCCACTTTTCCAATTCCCTTGATTTCACCTTGCTTTCCATTACCAAAGCCAACATTCCCGCCTTGGTAGTCACTCAGTAGAAGGAAGTTTCATTTGTCACCTGTCATGTGCTTGGAGCATGCACTGTCTAAGTACCATTGCTTCTGCTTTCCTTCTACTGATACCTGCACAATTAGCAACGATGATATTTGGGCACCCAGATCCACTTGGGTCCCTTTTGATTGTAAAAAGGGTGAATCAGGTCCCTTTTTGCTCAAGGTGGGAGATCCTTCTAAGTCCTTTTGACCCTATTGTCCCTGAAAGTCCTGAAGTTAAACCTATCGGAATAGTCAGACCAATAAGGCACTGGAGCCTATCTTCTACCCGACTTATTCCTGTCAGTTCTTCGTGGGTACCTTCTTCCAGACCTATTCCAGTTGGTTCTAGGGGGATAATTCCTTTCTGGCCTATTTCTAGTGTTTCTGCAAAAATACCTCCTTCTAGTTCCCTTGTCTCGATTCATATTTATATAAGATATGTTGCTATCGAAGGCCTTAGAGTTTTTATGGTAGGTATCCCTGAGATGTCCAGTCATACCACATAGAGTGCACAAAGTTGCACTATCTATTGCATGAGTCTTAGGTTCTTTGATCTTAAACCCTATTCCAAACTTAGTGGTTGACTGACCTTGCTGCATTTCGTCAAGCATAGCAGAAGACTTGGTCTACTTCATGGTGTGGTCTAATTTGGTTTTGGTATGTTCTAGGTCTTTCTGCAGGGCTTCATTCTTATTGGTCATACTACCCAGTTCATCCCAAAGCCTTTTAACCTATTCCTCAAGGTCTAACTGAGACTGACTCATGACGTTTTTCTCTTTCCTGGAGGATTTGAGACTGTCAATCTCCAACTGTAGTTTTTGATTGATGTTCTCAAGGTCTATATTTTCAGTCCTCAAGTGGGCATAATCCTCTAAAAGAAGATTGTTAGAGTCACAAACGGTCAGATAGGTTTCAATCAGAACCTGTGACAGGGACTCAAGCTTTTTCTTGGAATATGTATGAATATTAGCTTTAGCCTGTTCAAAACTTACCTTGTTATCCAGTAAGGCATTATCTGGATTATGAGAACCTACTCTAGCCATTAGCGCCAGATTTTCCTGTTTAGGTTCAGCTTTATCAGCCTTGATTGCAGCCTCTTCTGTTATTAATTCCTTACCGCCTCATCATCAAATTCGTCTATGGCGACGAGAGCGAGGAAGTCATATTTTTCAAGTTCCTTGACTGTCATGAGAGATTGATTCTCTAGAGTCTCACTGTCTGATTCTTCACCTGGATTATCAGCTAGTACCGCTAACGCTCTCTACACTGAGAGATCTGCCTCCTGACTCATCATCCTTCTGTCTTTTCGAACATAAGGTTCAACCTTTGTTTCTTTAGGCTTATCTGGATTGTTCTTCTTGTACTCAAGTGCCCAAAGTGGATAGAACTTGATGAAGTGGTCGGGGCTACCACACTTATGGTATAATTGTTCCCTTAAATCTTTCTCAGTTGTTCGTTGAGTGGTCTTTCTTTGTCCAGTGTTTCCTCTTCTCAGTACCTCCTGGAAGTTCTTGGTGATCAAGGCTATGTTTTTTTCTTCATAGTCCTCCTTTTCAGCAGCTTTCAAAGCTAGGTTCTTGTCTTTCTCTTATTATTGAGCTCCTTCTCCTGATTCTTTTTGAACTCATAAGTGACCAGAGTTCCCAACAGTTGATCCATAGTCATGGTGTCTAGATCTTTGGCTTCGATGATAGCTTCAACCTTGCTTTCCCAGGATTCAGGTAACATACTTAGCAGCTTTTAGATGGCCTTCCCAGTGGGGATGACTTCTCCGAAGAAGTAGATTCATTAACAATAGCGGAGAACCTGGTTTCCATCGCATGTATAGTCTCGCCTTCAAGCATTCTGAACAACTCATACTGTCGATTAAGATTATCAATCTTGGCCTTTTCACTTGAGAGGTGCCCTCATGAGTGATTTCTAAAGTATCCCAGTTTTGCTTAGCATCTTGGCATGATGATATCCTGTTATATTTATTTGGACTGATACCACACAGTAAGATCTTCTTAGCCTTAGCATTGTTCTGAATAGGCTTGTCAGCATCATTCCATTCACTGCGTTCCTTGGATACCCTTGGAGCACCCTCAGTAGAGGTGTTCTTCATTGGAATAGTTGGTCCATTGAGCACCACATTCCAGAGATCAGGATGTTCACCCTCAATATGATTCATTATTCTAGTTTTCCACCACCCATAGTATTGTCCGTCGAACAGCGGTGGTTTGGACTGAGAAACTCCTTCTTGTGCTGTAGGTGGGGCTGTCATTATCTTTTCAAGGTAGTTAACCTTGTTTCAAAAAGTCCTACTCTGATACCAATTGAAAAAGTTGGTGCCCCTAACCTTCTGGTGAACCTGGTTCACTAAACAGTACGTGCAAGTTTGCTAAAGTAGTAATGAGAAGCAAACAGCTTATAGTGGAAAAACTCCTTACTCAAGGGAGAAACAATCACTACCTACACTTGTAGGACTTCAACAACTTCACTAATATCAAACGAGCAACGTTCAACTTACACCTTTTACAACAAACTCAACTCTTGAGAGTCAAACCCACTCTCAATCACAACTCACGAAAAGTAAAGATAACTTATTACAATATTTGTCACTAAACAAAGATTCTAAGAAGATTATCAAACGGACTTGGACAACCAAGAAAACCTAACTCTAGATCTTGCTTGAATGCTAGTCGCCAAGTGCCCTTGCTCTTGCTTGAAAGTGATCGCCAAAATTAGATTGCAAAAGCTAAGTCTTCTAGGGTTGATGAATGTATTTATATTGCACCCTAAAGACTTTTCAAGTAGGACTCTTTTCTTAAGATGGGCACGTCATTCTTATCCATAAAGGAGTCCTTTTCCAAAGCTACTTCTTTCTTCATATCCCATATTTATTTTGTTTTCATAAATAATGCTTCAACTTCAACTCGAATTCAGCTTAGCTCCACTGGTGCACATACTCCGGACCTGGTTCCTCCAAATTGTTGTTGGCTTGTGTTTGTCATCATCAAAATAATATGGTCATACCTGCACAAATCCTAACCAAAAGCTTTTAACATACCACGTAGAATATCTCATAAATCAAAATACTATATGAGATCATCAAGTCTTGCTTGTATAGCTTAACTTGTTGTTTTGAAGTCCTTGAGCTAAGAGGCAAGAGTTATAGAACGTATGATAAATCAAAATATAATTCAATAGTGTCAAGTCTTGCCCATGGAGCATAACTTGTGAATTCTTGGTCTATGTCTTTCCTTTAAAGCAAAAATTATAGAGCATCTCATAAATCAATACATAATGTGGTGGTGTCAACTATTGCTCATGGGGCTTGATTTGTTGCTTGGAAATTCTTGGAATAACAAGTCTTACCTCTAGGGCAATAGGTATAACATATCTCTTAAATCAAAATACAATGTGACATTGCTAAGTCTTGCTCCTGAGGCTTAACTTTCTTTGAAGTTCTTGGACTCAGAGATGAGAGTTAATATATATGATAAATCAAGACACAATGTAGTTTTCAAGTCTTGCCCATGGACTTAGCTTGTGAAGTTCTTGATTTAAGTCTTATCTCTATGACAAATGTTATAGAGCATCTAATAAATCAAGACTTAGTGTCAATCCTTGCCCTTAGGACTTTACTTGTTGTTTGGAAGTCATTGGGCTAACAATTTGTTTAGATGATGGGTTTCCACGCTATGTATGGTATGGTATGGTGTAGTATGGTTACTAAGATAATCACGTTTGTTTTGATTATTTCATTCATTATATGTTATGGTATGGTTTAGTTTCATGGTTATGTAACCATGAAAACCTTCACTTTTTGAAACCACTAATTTGGTAGTATCTTGTGGTTCTCTTTTTTTTTCCAATTATATTACCGTTATTTAAATTTAAATAATTCTAATTTATCTTTATTCTTTATTAAACTTTGCCCTAATATATTCATTGTTTTTGTGTTACTTACTTTCCTCCGTATCAACTTTTGAAACTTCTCTTCCACCTCTCTTTTTTTTCACGTTTCGATATATTTTTTGAGGTTCATTTTTTAAAAGTTCTTACCCTAATAGACTCTTGTGGTTGAGCCCTTCGCATAGCGGGAGCTTTAATGCACCAAACTTGCCCTTTTACTTTTGATTTATTTTCTTGTGTTGTTTATATAGATCGGAGATATGTTAGCTTGTATCTTTCCCTAATTGATTCTATGTACTGTTCAAAAAAAATTATTATAAAGATACCGATAAATTTAATGTTTATAATGATTAAGAATATTTTTGTAAATATATCAATTACGATACAATACTATACAGTCAAATCAAACAACAAAATTATTATTAAACAGTATCGCACCCATACAATCTATCCAAATATTATACAGTACTCTAAATTACCATGTCATATCATACCATACCGCACTATACATTATGAAACCATGACAAACCACCATCCAAACAAAAGGGGCTAAGGGACAAGAGTTATAGACTATGTAGTAGTGTCGGCCATGGCAAACCACCATCAAGAGTTTTGCTTGATGAACTAAAATTGTTTTTAAGATATATAACATAGGGTACTTTCAAAAAATTATTAAATTCAGCTACTTTCAACTATAGTGCTATTTGTAAACCATTTTTCAGGTGAATTGTTGGACAAGTTTTCAAGTCTGGGTTCTTTTTTCAAATTTGATGCTTCTCAGAAGAAAAAGAATTATTAGGAACAAGATGAAACTAACTGAATCCATCGTCAGAGAAGAAATTGACAGCGTGATCATCACAATTACTTCACGTCTAATAATAATTGTCCATTATACTGAAAATACATATTCAACAATACATATTCATTTTATAAAATTAAGATATAATTTTATACTTAATTCTTGATTTATCTTTATTATTAATCATAATCATTTTTCAATGTATTTATTATATTCAAAGGGTGATTTTATAAAATTATCCCTATATTGCTTCATGGAGATCACTTGTATGCTACAACATTCTCTAATTTAAATTAGCCTTGAGATGGACTCAAGTTATGGGAGCTAATTTCAGAAGATAGCTTCAATTTTATGTACTTCTTCTTCAATTCTGGGAATCAATATTAAAGAGGAATGACAAAATTTACTTGTTTTTTCACCCAGTAATGTCACTTCACATGCTTTCTTGTACATTTACAACCCCGTCAAATCAGTACAAATCCACTCGTTGGACTCATCAAAAGTAAATAATTTTATATAACGGAAAAGCAAACCTAAGCTATGACTTGCACACAGACAAGCTCATTTTCGTCATTATCATCTTAACGTTGTGTTGATGCACTCCCTCGGATAAAGGAACCACGGTGACCACTCCCAATCATCACTTCTTTTAGTCGGGATATCGGACTAACAAATGCCTTCCTTATTATCTGTTTGATGCAAGCAAAACAAGTCGGTGAATCCAAGGATGCAACTTATAAGAGAGAATATTTTGAGGTTGCAGAAATTGGATACAGTGACATGATTTAAAAGAATCTAAAACCACAGCAATCACTCATTTGTTAAGGTCCCAATTCTTTGTAGACTTGCTTCAGCCAACTTAAGAAGAAAACTTTTAGCCTACAAAGAACAAACTTCAAGTCGCAGATTTTCTGAAATACTGAAGCTAACAAGCTCAATAAGAAAAATCTCCTGCCGAAGTTGAGCTGTGAATTTTCCATGTAGAGGTTATTCTCTCACTCCTTACACGCGCTACCAACCTCAATTCTCCTCTCTATTTAGTCCCTATGGTTAGCATTGCATCTCGTACATGTACCAAGTAATGAAGTAAAGTAAACTACTTTCTCAGATGCTAGTATCTCCCACTTTTTGCCAACATCCTTCCTATTCCGTCTCTAGATTATCCCCTCCAAAACAAATACTCACCCTTAATGTCTTTTGCTTCCGTATCATCCAATCCTCCCTTTCACCACCTAAAAGGGCATGCGTATAGCTGGTGAAGAAATTTCTTTATATCATTTTGTTCCCAGTCCCATGTCAAAGGATAGGTGTGCCAAACTAACTAGAGGATTTCATGTCAAAAGATCGACAAAGTAAAATACATAACCCACACATATCCTGGGAACACAAATATTCACTGCTTCCAGTGAAAGAAGAATGAATATTTCAACATTACCAACATCATAGCGATATTGAAGGATAAAATCTCTCAATAACAACAGATTCACGCAGTAAAAGAAAAGATGAACCACATAGGAAGAAAGAAAAAGGTGAAAGAGCAGGTAAGGTGTCTTATTATACGTGTGTGCAGCTATCTCGTGGACCACTATCATTTGAAATGAATGGCATAGAACCTGGACACACGAGGACAAAAAGAATATAAGCTATGAAAGGCCGGTGGGGGGAGGAAAGCTAAACAGATATTGGGGTCTGTCGAGTAAGACAACTGGCCAGCAAAAGTACTCAAATGATGTAAATCACCTCTTTTTCTGAGAGGTACTAATCAAAAGAATTACAGCAGAAGTTTCTTAATTAATCACTTCATCATCTATTTAGCTGATTGGTTAAAGCACACTAATAATGTCAGACCCAAGGTAGAACATGATCAACTAAAGACACCAATTTGAACTATTTTCAAGTAGGACTCTACTAAACTTACCGCATCATGGCCTCCAAACTGCCACTTCATTTGCAATACCTGCCACCTTTCTAGCCGCCAACTCTGACCAATAACCACAAGGCCCATAACAGCTGCAGCAAAGAAAATAGACCAGAATGTGTTGGCATCTTTTGCATGGGCAATAAGTGAAACAGCCCGCCTTTTCCACCAGGCTTGACAAGGAAGATTTTCTGCATCATTGTTATCTTCATCTTTAGCCTTTGGCAAATTAGATACGCCAGAATCAATCCCCTCGTGAACGAGTTCAACTGGTTCTGCAAGCATATCACTCTCCTCTGTTGATGCTGACACACCAATGGGTTCTTCACTATGGAAAGAACTATATGTAGTAGAACTAAAGAAAATCTGCTCTTTGTCCACCATACTTGACCCCTGCAAGACTGCATCTTCTTCAAATTCCACACCACTTAAGGATAAGATGCTAACCTTTTCATCAAACATTTGATCTCCAGGAAATTCCGTTGCACTCAATCCTTTAGTTTTTGAGCTCACTTCATGTGTACCTGAATTAATCCCTTTGTCAGCAACAGATTCAGGAGTAGCCTCTTCATTCCCCTGCTCATTGAGAATCTCATCATTATCTGGTAGCAATGCCACATTCTCCGGCTGATTTGGTGGAAAGCCAAAGTGCCCTGACATAATCATTGGATCAGAAGTTTCAGCTACAAACTCTGCACTACTATCATCAAGAAGATCAGCCTGTCTTGAATCAGGGGCAGCAGAATATGCTGACTGTGTGAGTGATACCACTTCCCACTCATTTCTAGGAGCAGTTTCCTCCCCTTCCTCATTATTTTCCATTTTCTGGAATTGAAACTCTATACACTTCACATTCATGCAAGAGAAAGAGAGGGGAAACAAACAAAAAACAAAAAAAAAAAAGAGTTAGAGCTTAGTAGCTAATAATGCATAAACTGCATTCAAAAATCAAATATATCCAAGGAACATAAAAAAGGGAAGGTTAAAAAGAATTCCCAGGACTTCATATTTGCAAATTTTACACCTATGCAGTGGCTAGTTTAACATCATTTGCTACTTTACCTAGCAAGTCTACAAATATCAAAACCTGAAGTTTCAAGGAGTACACTTTGCCCTGCAAAAAAAAAAAAAACAATGAAAAAAGCATATTTATACCTCTAAAACCAAAACTTCTAAACTACTTAAGAACATCCAAACTGCCAACAAACTAGACAGTGATCCATTAAGGGAATCTATTGTCTTAAAAGACATAGTTGTGCAAATAGAAGTGTGACCTCTCCAATAGTTATCTTTAAATAAAGTGGTCACATGCTTCAAGATGGTATCACATAGTGATACAATGTTCAAGTCTCGCCACCGCTGACCGACCTAAAGGTAAGGAAGAGGATTAATCAAATCCCATCCATCCGAAATTATACTATGAAAGTAGATGGATGCTGGCAGAGTCACGAATCGATAAGATTCTAGAATTTCATAATTGGGATATAAACCTATGACCTACAACAACTTTTGAATCCTCTTTACCACTATAGTAGACTTTTCTTCATATCAAGGGGATTCAACAGGCGGCTTATAACCAAAAAATACATATTTATTCAATTTGTGCAGTATAATTTCTCGATGAAGGAGATTCAAACCCCTTCCCTCTACATAATCTGCCATGTGGGTAAAAAGTCATTTTTTGTACATATACAAGCTGTAGAATCCTCTTAACATAAGGGAAGCTTCTAGATAAAGCAATTTTTACACTTTTTTGAATCCCTGTCAGAATTCCTGGCTATCCATTGCTTCCAACAAACTATATAAAATAAATAATCACAGGTGTAGCCCTGACAAGAAGAATTGAGGGGGGGGGGTGGCGGGGGATCTCAATCTTTTGACTAGTTTTGACCTGACAAAACTTTTGATTCTTGTGGTCTATATGTCAAATGTACTAAATGTAATCTTTGTGGTTTTAAAGATTTCATGTGGAAGTTAAAACTAAAGTTGTCAAAAAAAAAAAAGAGGTGTTCTTTTTTAAAGAGACTAAAAAGGAAAATAAAAGAAACAAATTAAAACAAAGAGACTATAATTAAGCCAATAAAAGTGTAACTTCTCTCAGAGGCAGATGCAGAATTTAAATTTTATGGATTCAACTTTTAAGTTTTTTAAGCATTGAAGTCATAGTAGTTTTAAAGTTATGGATTCATATCTACTAATATTTGGTAAAATTTTAGAGATTTATACCTATAAACTCATGATTCACATCGAGAACACTAGGTTCATATGAACTGGGGTTGGTGAACGTTCAATTCCCCACACCGAGAACACCCGGTCCAAAGCACTCTCTCTCTCACCCTCTTCATCAATTTATAACTATGGAAACATAGTTAATAAGCTTACACACAAGCTGTTAACATTCAATTTGTGCAGCAATCAACATCTAGTCACACAAAAGGCATACAAGAGAAGATAAGCAATCAAGCATAATCAAATTTCCTACTACAACCCAAAAAGGACATGCAAAGAGATCCAAAACCATATCTAATTGAATGTTTATGCTAAAACAGAGCATGACTGATAGATAAGTCAATGATCACATAATCCAATCACAAAAACCATAAGAAAAATAGAATCATACAATCAAAGAAATGGAGTTGAATTTTTATGGAATACTTACAGAAGTGAAAAGCAGATAGAGATGAAGATAACGGTGCGAAGAAAATTTAGAAACTGTCTCGAACAGCGAGCGAAGAGAGAGACCATGATTATAGTGAACGATTTTTGGGAAGAGGCTACCGGGATAGCCGGTAACTGTTTCAACCAAACGACGTCGTTTGGTTGGCTTAACTAGGACAAAAATCTGTGGGTCCTTTTATCTTATTTTACTTGCCACATTTTTCTTTTTTATCCGTCTTAAAAAAGATATTATTTTATTCTAATTACTTTAGTTGAAAATAGTTTAATGTAATTTTTTTTCTCTTACTAAAATATGATTTTTAATATTTAATAATTATTTTAAATTACAAATTTTAACTTTTTAAAAAAATATTATGTCAATTTAAAAGATTCACATAAAATAAAATTGAGGGAATATTTTCTTTTATTAGTGTTTTTGATTGCTTGCATGAGGGGAGAAGCATCCAGCGTGCGGCACGAGTCACTTTTTTCCTCGCATAATCAATTTGTCCGTCTTTGTTTTGCTTTTTAGTTGTTTTAAAGAAAAAATCTTTAATTTTTAAAAAGAATGCCGTAATTTTTCCTTTAATCTGTTTTAAAAAATAATTTATTTTTGTTGACAAAATTTTAATTAACTTTCCATATGGAGTGTTTAAGGTCATAAGATTAAAAGGTATCTTGATACATTTAGCATAATTTTAATTTAGAATCACAAGATTAAAAATTTTCCTTTATTTTCTTAAATTTCATGCCAAGTCGAATCAAGTCATTCCTTTTTAAATGGGAAAAAGTATACTTTGATATCATAAAATTTAAAAATTTCTTTTATTTTTTAAAATTATGTATCAAATTAAAATTAGACAAATAAATTAAAATAGAGAGTATTTGTGGTCAAAATTTATACTCACTCAGACACTCTGTCCCATTTTATGTGGTATCATTTCTTTTTTGGTCCGTCCTAAAAAATGTCACTTTACTCTAATTGGAACAATTTAACTTTAACTTCCCTTTTTATCCTTAATAAAATGATTATCAGTCACACAAATATCTAAAAATAACTTTAGACCACAAGTTACAAAAGATTTTTTTCCTTAAATAATATGTCAAGTCAAAGGGTATCACATACATGGAATGAAGGGAGTATTATGTTTTACTTTTCAAAATTCAGAATATATGTCTTAAATATTTTATGATGAAAGTAAGGTGCATATACAATCTACCATCTCTAGATTTGATCGTGTGAAACTACAAGATATGTTATTATTATTGGTAATGAATATTTAAAAATATTTTTTTTTTGTATTATAGTAATATGAGGAAAAAATGCAACTTATAATATTTTTCACGTAGATTTCCTAATATATTAAATTAACATAATTCAATTTAGCTTAAAAAATTAATCAAATTGACTATCAATAAGAAAATAATTGCACCGATTTTGAGATGGAGGTATTAACAATTTTTTATTGTATGAACTCATATATAATGGAATTTTACTGAGTTATTGTATTATATGAACTCACATATCAATATATTTGCACATAGCGTTTAACTCAACAAGATACAATTGAATTTATATATAAGAGGTTTAAAGGTTATGTGGATTGAATCGATTGAAATAATGAAGTATTTAAATAATTAACTGAGAGAGAAAGAGAGAAAAGCTGAAGCGAGTTGATTGAAATAATGAATAATAAATTAATATAGTCTGTGTTAGATTTAATTACAGAGATATTCTTAATTAAGAATCTTTGAAAAAACTTGATGAGTGCTCAAAGGTAATGGACAAATAATGATGATGCACAAAGAAATTTAAGTATGGTGTATTAGAATTTGATTTTCTATACAAAATGGTGATTTTATAATTTTTATAAGGATAACTATTTAGGAGCTGATTATCAAAAATAAACCTCTTAACTTATCATAAATTATTAATCAAATGATATTTAAGATTAAAAGAGTAGCGTCTGATGTTATTCCTAAAATGTTTACTAATATTGGGGCCTGATTTTTTCTGTGTTTCAACTTTTAACCTGTTGTTATTTTCATAAATTGTATCATTAGTCTTTAGGATGCCATCATTATCTTTATAACCTACAGTACGTATTATCTAATTTTGTCTTGAATAATTAATTCTCATACTCTCTACTTCATGATTAGACGTGATTGCATACATTCTCTATTTTTATATAATACACATAAATATGTTATTGTTAAACAAATTAAACTTCTTTTACGACCTATTAAAGTATTAAATTTAGTTTACATTTATCTAGATTTGATCTCTCTTCCTATATAATTAATATATTCAAAATTTTATATAATATTAAAAAAGAACTTTGAATAAGCTTACAACACAATGTGTGCAAGAAAAGGTAAATATAACAAGTGAAAAAGAAATTTAAAAAAGTAACTGCAAACCAAAAAATTAGTAAAGTGCACAAATACTTTATGGAGTCGTGATTGAACACACTCGTCTGAATATTCATATTTTCATTATCTTTATCTTCTGAATACGTTTACTCTTGGCGGGTTAGCACTCTACTCTATACAACAAATTAAAGTAGATCTAATCACTGTTCTATAGGACTTACGATTCTTAAGTTTTGGTGACACATTATTATTGTATAAAATCTCAGAAGCAAGCCTCTTTTTCACCCAATTTATAATAATGTGATACACGATATCCTTTTTAATTGACCTAAAATACTTAATTCTTTCTTTGTTGAGTATATCTTATGTATCAATATTCACTTTGTATCTATCTCGTGCATGATATTAATTTGTACTCTTGGTACTTAGTCTTAGGGAGCTTAACCTAAAACCTATAAACTTTATGGCACTAACAATAAACACTATGACACTTTCCTTTGAATATGCCATGTCTATTCATCCATAATTTTAAAAAAAAAAAAAAAAAAAAAAAAAAAAAAAAAAAAA
>DF363710.1:7571-33801 GCA_000787875.1 Solanum virginianum | reverse complement strand
GGTTTTAAAATTTAATTTTGGTTTCCTAATTATCTTTAAAATTAGGTGGCGGCTCTTTTCTTTTAATTTTTGGGAATTTGATTTGTGCTTAAATCAATTGAGCATCGAATCTCATTTTCGAAAAGAGTCAGTCATTTTTCGGGTTAATAGCCACTTGCTCGGGCAGTAGTTGAGTATGAAAACAAAAATACTTGGACATAGTTTGTCAAACTGTTAAATGATGACCTAAGACTATGGGATGGTGAAAATCTCACCTTGATTACAGATATGCAAAAGGTATGTGTATTGTTTTATTATGCATTTCTATTAATTAATTTTTCTTTTGTATTTATTATTTATTATTAACTTTCCCTCTTGTATTTACTATTACAAAAGGGAATGTTTGCAGCAATTCTGGAGAGGTCTTCAAAGAAGACAACAATTTTGTTGATTGCTAATAGTACATTTGAATCTCAATTAAGAAAAAATGTGGAGAAAATGAAATTACTTGGTCTAACAAAAATGATAAAGGACTTAATGTACTACAACATAGAGTACTAGTGTAAAGTTTACTTCAATACTGAAGTAAAGTGTGATTTTTTAGACAACAACATGTTTGAGTGTTTCAATGCATAGATCTTGGCAGCAAGACACAAGACAATCATCACTGTTATTAAAGAGATAAGAGTGAAGATGATGACAAGAATAACTAAGTTAAGAGAGTTCCTAAATACTTGGAAGCGTAATTTCTCTCCAATGGCTTTGAAGGTATTAGAGGAGAACATTGATAAGTCGATAAATTATACTATTGAATTTAATGGAGCTGAGGGGCTTGAAGTGAGAGAAGGACTATGTCAGCACATTGTGGATCTTAGTAGGTGGCCTTGTAGTTGTGGAGTATGGCAATTAAAAGGCATACCATGTGCACATGCCGCCGCTGCAATTTACTTTAAAAAATGAGATATTCTTTATTACATTGATGACTGCTACAGTAAGATGACTTACTTGAGGACTTATGCTAATGTTCTTCAACCAGTCACAAACATGGACATATAGCCTATGTCTTCTATCCCAAAGTTGCACCACCAGAAATAAAAAATATGCCTGGAAGGCCAAGCAAAGTAAGAAGAAAAGAAGCTGGTGAAAGTAAAAAATCTAGGAAGTTAAATAGAATTGGAATTGTTACAACATGTAGTAATTGTAATGGTAGAGGCCATAACAAGAGAGGATGTCCACAAAGTATTGAGTCATCAGCAGGGAAAGAACCATCAAATTCAGAGAGGGGAAATAGGAAAACTTCAAGTTCAAGTAAGGGAAGAGGGAGGCCAAAGGTAATAGTTTGACTTTGAATTGATCTGTAACAACTATGGTAATTTTCATTTCTTTTAATATGTACATAAACAAGCAACAAAAGGTGAGCCTTAAGTAAAGAGGCAAAGATAAAGACCAAGAAAAGAGCCTGCAGAACCCGGTGCACCAATAGCACCAAGTGCACCTACATCTGCAGGACCTAGTACATCTATATCTGCAACACTTGCTGACTATCCTACATCCTCTTCTGCACCTCTTGATTAACATGTACCTTTAATACCTACTAATAGTAAAAGAGGAAAGGGTTGGCCAAAGGGAAGTACAATCTTATACAAAGGACCATCGATCATTGGGATGGGTGTGTTTCAAGATGAAAATAGATTCAAAGCCCTTAATGTAAGTATTTATTTTAAATTCATATATATTGTAATTTTAATTTAGACTAACTATTTGTATAATATGATCCAACCTGGTATGTCAAGTTGTAAGATTTTCTCTACTGGTACAACAAAAGTGACAAGATCTTCTGATGTTACCGATGATATTGGTTTCGAACCAAGTACTACAAGCAAGCTAACATGGAATGCAAAAGCAGCAATCTTAACAAGAAAGTTTTAAGAAATGAGAGAGAAACAATGGGAAAAAAATAGGAGGAAGTAGTTCAAACAATATTTAGGGTGCAATGCTGTGACAGTACTGTTTTAAGCTATTTTGTAGACATGAACACATTTACTCATTTTATTGTGATGATGTATTAATATTAAATGATTTCTATTGTTTTTTTAGTATAATTCACAGTACTATGTGTCACGACCCAAACTAGAGCCTAGACGTGACAAGGCGAATAGGGAACCTGAAGGAACCCAAACCAGCCTCTTAGCATATCATACACACATCCTTGGTCACGAAAGCAAGAGAAAAAACAAGAGAAAACATAAACAAGGGAAATTGGGACTAAGGGAGAGAGTTTAATACTAAAATAACATAGATGAGTCAAAAGTCAAGCATAATACATAACTTGTCCAACAATACCTCTAGACATAGAACTTAGTGGGGGACCAAGACAAGCAACCGGGCTCACCCTCATAGTAATGACCATATCCCAAAATATATAAGATGTATTCTAAGCATAAGCATGAAAGAAGATAGATATTGTCCCAAATATGAGGACTTACCAAAGCTAACTTGAACAATCTGTCTAGCCATGTAAAGGAGAATCAATGGGAGCTCCGATTCCTATATGATAATATCATAAAGGCATAGAGTATGTGTTAGTACATTTGAATGTACTAAGTATGTAGGATGCAATGCAATAAGAGATAAGCAACATAATCAAAATGCATAAACATTGGCAATGAATAACCATATAGCGATATGACATGCATGGATGATGCTTAGAATAAATCATGCTTACATAGAACATAATATGTGTGTAAGAAGTGACCATCAATTTAGAATATCCAAGGCCTACCACCTCCTTGGAGAGGCGATTGAAGTAAGAACCCTCAAAGTGGTTATTGAGGTACATACACCCCAATATGGTAGCACAGGCCTACTACCTCCCGAGCGAGGTAATCGAGGTATAAACCCCTCAATGTGGTTATTGATGCACATACCCCAATCATGGTAGCACAAGCCTACTACCTCCTAAGCAAGGCAATCGAGGTATAAACCCCTCAATGTAGATATCGAGCCTACTACCTTCAAAGCGAGGCAATCGAGGTACCAACACCTCAATGTGGTTGTTGAGGTACATACCCCCCAATCATGGTAGCATGGGGTTACTACCTCCGGAGCGAGGCACTTCAAGTACAAACCCCTCAATGTGGTTTCCGAGCCTACTACCTCTCGAGCGAGGCAATCAAGGCACCAACCCCTCAATGTGGTTACCCGGGCCTACAACCCCCCGAGTGAGACTCGATCAACTCAAAAATGACACATATATATATTCCTTTTATCATCATAAAGTCATACGATGGTCAACTCACAACACTATAGAGAAAAATGACAAATATATATATTTCTTTCATCTTCATAAGTCATTCAAATCATAAGTCATGCTTTAGACCTTCAACAACTTAAGAATCCATAATCGGATATTTTATCAAACACTTGGCGAGTCTAATGCTAGTGTAAAACCATGGAATTCAAGAGTGAAATCATGCAAGAAAATCCAATGTAAAACTACCTACCAATACTTGGTAATATCATCATGCACTATACATCAAAACCCTTCATCAAATCTCAAGATAGACCCAAGATTCATCACTCAAAATATGCTTAATAGTCACACTTTTACAAAACTCCAAAATAGTTCATAGTTAAATTCATAGTAAGTAAGACTCATAAGTAAATCAACTTAGAAATTTGAGATTTAGGTAAAAAGGAAGCTTGAGCAACATGGCTGAAAGGACCTAATGATCGAAACCCACATACCTCAACTTTGGAGAATTTTTTTACGAAGATAGAGATGAGAACTTGAAGCTTGAATGATTTTCTTAAGATATGGAATGAGATTTAGCACTTGAAATTTGAGTAAAAT
This sequence comes from Solanum virginianum, assembly GCA_000787875.1. NCBI lineage: Eukaryota > Viridiplantae > Streptophyta > Magnoliopsida > Solanales > Solanaceae > Solanum > Solanum virginianum. The sequence continues at coordinate 29,969 of DF363710.1, read as the reverse complement.
ATTTGTCTAAGTGTTTGAGAGAGTATTGGGGAATGTCTTGTATGAAATAAAGGTAAAATGTGGCTAAGTATAGGTATTTTCATTCATGGAAAGACTTAGGCCCAAGATCCAAAACCCTTGGATCGAACAACAAAATGGGGTAAAAATAATATTGGTTCGCGATGGAGGCGCGTAGCAGTACCATCAGACACTATTTTTTGCAAACTTGGGAAAATCAAATTTTGCTACAGTTGCTCTAAAATTGGGGTTAAACCCATTTCCCACTCAAATTTTCCCTTGATCAAGAATATAAAGTTGAATTTTTGATATCACACATGAATTTTGAGATATATGGAAAATTATGATTCTGGGCACTTTTGAGGCACATTTTTGGGCACTTTTAGGGGTCGTTTCAATATCTCCCCCTTGGGAACATTCACCCCTGAATGTCAAAGAAACAAATATAAGAAGTGTAATCATGAAGAAATCAGCCCCAACAAGAATGCAACAACACATTTAAAACTTCATTTTCGAAATCTCAACATAAGTGTTAAAATCATCATGAACTTGTCAACATAAACATGAATGCATGCAAATGACATAGGGGCTTAAACGTAAGATTTGGAATCATAAAAGAAAAGGACTTGATGTGTTATCACAAGCTTGAGTAGAATGAATGAGGTACGAGTATTGCTTCTCCATGCCCGCTCCGGCTCCCCGAGAGAGAATATCGACTTGATGATTCTTCCAAAGGGCCTTGACGAACACCACATCCTTATTAATCAACTTTTTTCACCCATCCATCCAATATCTTCATTGGGATCTTCTCCTAATCCAACTTATCCTTCACAACACTCTATAAGGACTCACAAACCTTACACTCAATTCCCTCTCTTGCCAAATCGGACCACACTCTTCATGGTTGAAACCTTCAAATAGACCCAATCACCAACTTTAAATTTAAAATCCCTTCTCCTCACATCCACATAGGACTTTTGACAACTTTGGGCTTCTCCTAACCAACCTCACCTTCTCCATAGCCTCCACAACCAAATCCGGACCCAACAAAGTCATTTCTCCCACTTCAAACTACCCAACCCGTGATCTACAATGCCTAGCATAGAGGGCCTCAAAAAGAGCCATACCAATGCTAGAATGATAGCTACTATTAGTCTCATCAAGAACCCCCTTTATCAAGTCATCAACACTAGGCACACACAACCTACCTTAGTACCTAAGGGCACCATCTCCCCCTTGGGAGAAAACCTCCACCTTGCCAACACTCACCAAACCCTTAAATTATAACATGGAAGGATCAAGATATTGCTTTGCTTTTACCTCATCAACCAAGGAAGACTTTGAACTATCAATAACAACCACACCACCATTACCAACCTCTTTCAACCTAACCCCCAATCTAGCAATCTGATAGACCTCCCTAGCCACCCCTTTGCTACTACCATCAAAATAAACTAGGCTACCCAAGGACACTTAACTCAAAGCACCGACCATAACATTAGTCTTACCGGGATGATAATGTACACTCATATCATAATCCTTAAGAAGTTATAACTACCTTCTTTGTCTCAAGCTAAGATCCTTTGGGTGGACACATATTGGAGACTCTTATGATTGGTAAATACATCAACAGGCACCCCATACAAATAATAACACCAAATTTTCAAAGAAAATACCACGGCGGCCAACTCAAGGCCACAGATAGGATAATCCTTCTCATGCATCTCAAATTGTCTAAAAGGATAGGTTATCACCTACTATGTCGCTTTAAAACACAACCCAAACTAATTCGAGAGGCATCACAACACACAACAAACCCTTTCAGTAGTGGCAAGATAGGAGCGGAGATAAGCTTATCCTGCAAGGTTTGAAAACTCTTTTCACACTCATTGGTCCATACAATCTTAGCCTTCTTTTAAGTCAACTTAGTCATGGAAGAAGCAATGTAAGAGAGCTCACTCACAAATCTCTGGTAGTAACCTGCTAAGCCCAAGAAACTCCTAATGTTCGAGGGAGTCAAAGGTCTAGGTCAATTTCTAATCACCTCCATTTTCTTAGAATCCACCTTAATACTATCCCCCGATACCATGACCTAGAGAGGCAACCTCTTTCAACAAAAGTTTACATTTCCCGTACCTAGCATACAACTTCTCTTCTTTCAACTTTTGCAACACCACCCTCAGATAACCCATATGCTCCTCCTCACTATGAGAGTAGATTAAGATATCATCACTGAAAACCACAACAAACAAATCAAGGTAGGGTTTTAAGACCCTATTCATGAAACACATAAACATAGCCGGTGCATAAGTCAACCAATCAACTCTTCCACGACTTAAAATGCTTATTCCTAGTGCAGAAGGGATATCACCTACCCTCGTCCTTACTTGGGGACAAAGTCCGAATCGAAGATCAATCTTAGAGAAGTGACTAACCCATTGAAGTTGGTCAAATAGATCATACATCCTTGGGGGGGATACTCATTCTTTATGGTGACCCTACTAAGTTACCGACAATCAATACATTTTCTAAGGGAACCAACCTTCTTCTATACAAACAACACCAGGAAGCTCATTAGAAATGACATCAAGGAACTCATTAACTATCAAAACCAACCCTATAGGAAGAAACTTGGGGTCAACATCCCTAGCTCTCATAAGATGATAGAGCCTCCCTTAGAAAACAACTCATGGGATTGAATGCAAAAAATGAATCTACCCTTGACCATCGCATCATGAGTTCCTCACTCAAGAATGGGTTTACTAGGGAATTAGGATCTAACTCTATGGGTCCTACCAATAATGGAGACAGAATGTGCATGTAACTAATCGACCTCAAGTATAATATCAAAATCCATCATATCTAATTCAACATACCCACAAGACATGATCTATACAATATGACCACAGAACAATTCCTATAGACCTTCTTAGTAACAATAGACTCACCAATGGGGTAGACACCAGATGTTCACACAACAACTCGAGACACACATAAAGCCCATGAGCACATAAAGGGGATAATGAAAGAGATAGTGGCACCCGGACCCATCAATGCACACATATCAAAGTTAAAGGAAAATTCAACATATTGGTAATAACATTGGGCTCCACCTCCACTCCTTGAGCCTCTTGATCAACATGACCACCTTGTTCTTGAGGTCGAACATCTTTAAACCTTTTTCGATATGAAGACAATCAACAACCTTGTGGCCCACCTCAGCATAACCATAAATAGCATTGATGTCCCTCAAACATAGGCCTATATGAATCTTACCACATTTTGAGCACTTAGCATAGGACACCATTCCACCACCACCTTTGGGACTTTGGAACTTTCCTTTAATACGGGCCCTCTTGGCCCCTCTCTCCTCCCTCTCACCACTTGAAATCGCAGGGGCAATCACTTGTTGATTGAGGAGAGTTGTCAATTTTATCACCGCTTTGGCCAATACCCACAGAGCATTGCGAACCTCCACATTTGATATGTCATCTTCCTGAGTAGCTTGAGACATATTCTGAAATGCAATGATTAAAATAGGAAATAAGCCTTAGGGGACTTAACTCTATCGTATGACATAGATCAAAAGAAGGAAAATATTTCCTAACATGCCTCACAGCCTCTTATTCATAGTCATGGCACGCTTCACGACTATGAATAAGACTCTAATCAACATGGAGTGTTGGACTCCTAGGACCATTAACAACCAAATGCTCTGATACCAATTTTGTCACAACCCAAACCCTAGACGTTACATAGTGAATGGGGAACCCGAAGGGACCCAAAACAAGCCTCTTAGCATATTATACATATATCTTTGGTCGTGGAAGCAAGATAAACAAAAAGAGAAAACATAAACAAGGAAAATTGGAACTAAGGGAGAGAGTTTAATACTTAAATAACATGGATGAGTTAAAATTTAATCATAATACATAACTTATCCAACAACACCTCTAGACATAGAACTTAGCGAGGGCCAAGACAAGCAACCGGCTCACCCTCATAGTAATGACGATAAGTATCCCAAAATATACAAGATGTACTCTAAGCATAAGCATAAAAGAAGATAGATATTATCCCGGGACAAGAGGACTCACCAAAGCTAACTTGAACAATCCGTCTAGCCATGTGAAGAAGAATCAATGGGAGCTCCGGTTCATATATGGTAATATCATGTAGGCATAGAGTATGCGTTATTACTTTTGAATGTACTAAGTATGTAGGATGCAATGCAATAAAAGATAAGCAATATATTAGCAATGAATAAGCATATAACGATATGGCATGCATGGATAATGCTTAGAGTTAATCATGCTTACATAAAACATAATACGTGTGTAAGAAGTGACTATAAATATAGAATATCCAAGGCCTACCACATTCTTGGGGAGGCAATTGAGGTACAAACCTCTCAACATGGTTATTGAGATACATATCCCCAAACATAATAGCACGGGCCTACTACCTCCCGAGTGAGGTAATCGAGGTACAAACCCCTCAATGTGGTTATTGAGCTACATAACCCCCAATCATGGTAGCACGGGCCTACTACCTCCCGAGTGAGGTAATCGAGGTACAAACCCCTCAATGTGGTTATTGAGCTACATAACCCCCAATCATGGTAGCACGGGCCTACTAACACTCGAGCAAGGCAATCGAGGTACTAATCCCTCAATGTGGATACCCAGGCCTACTACCTCCCGAGCGAGGCAATTGAGGTACCAACCCCTCAATATGGTTACTGAGGTACATACCCCCAATCATGGTAGCATGGGCCTACTACCTCCTGAGCGAAAAGATCAAGGTACAAACCTTTCAATGTGGTTACCTAAGCCTACTATCTCCCAATCAAGGCAATCGAGGTACTAACCCCTCAATGTGGTTACCCAGGCCTACAACCCCCGAGCAAGGCTTGGTCAACTCACAATACTATAGAGGAAAATTACACATGTATACATTCTTTTTGTCATCATAGAGTCATTCAAATCATAAGCCATGTTTTAGACCTTCAACAACTTAAGAATCCATAACTAGAGATTTTCTCGGGTGTGTAATGCTAGTGTAAAACCATGCAATTCAAGAGTGAAATCATGTAAGAAAATCTAATGTAAAACTACCCACCAACACTTGGTAATACCATCATGCAATATACATTAAAACCCTTCATCAAATCTCAAGGTAGATCAGAGATACATAGCTCAAAATATGATTAAACAATCACACTTTTACAAAATCCCTACATAGTTCACAGTCAAATTCATAGTAAATAATACCCATAAGTAAATCAACTTAGAAACATGAGATTTAGGTAAAAAGAAAACTTGGGCACCCTGGGTGAAAGGACCCAATGGTTGAAACCCATATATCACAACTTTGGAGAATTCCTTGATGAAGATGGAGATGAGAACGTGAAGCTTGAATGATTTCCATAAGATTCGCGATGAGATTTGGCACTTGAAATTTGAGTAAAATATTTGTCTAATTTTTTGAGAGAGTATTGGGGAATGTCATATATGATATGAAGGTAAAATGTGGATAAGTATAGGTATTTTCACGCATGGAAAGACTTAGGCCCAAGACCCAAAAGTCTTGGACCGAACAAGAAAACTGGGCAAAAACAATACTAGTCTGCAATGGAGGCGTGTCGCGGTACCATGGCAGACAAACACTATTTTGTGCAAACTTGAGAAAATCAAATTTTGTTACGGTTGCTCTAAAATCAAGGTTACACTCATTTTCCACTCAATTTTGCACCCTGATCAAGAATATGAAGTCATATTTTTGATATCACGCATGGATTTTCAAATATAGGAAAATTACTATTTCGGACATTTTTTAGGCACATTTTCAGGCACTTTTTGGGGTCGTTTCACTATGTGAGGCCTATAATATGAATGGTGTTATGTCTATTAAAAGCCTTCTATTTCAAAAATATTGTTGTCTATTTAATTGAGAACCCTTTTTATTGTAATATAGATACTAATATGTTGATATATACAAATTGTAATTGAAAAGATTCATTGATATAGCAAAATTTGTCATACTACATATGGCAAGCAAAACAAGGTTCCTCAACATATCAAATCTAACTTAGGCTATGACAATTCGATTAGCTCATCTCTGGAACCATTAATTTGTGATAGGTTATTGACAAACATAGTAATTACACAAATTCAAATACACGAAATGATCTTCCAATTAAATCTACACCATTTCCACTTACTTGAGCCATTTGAAATGTTCTCTTCTCCAGTGTCAAATTATCAATGTGAACTTGTTACTAATTGATTTGAATTTGCTTCCTCCATACTTCATCTTCCAACTCTTTGATCTTGTTCACCAATTCTGGGAGGATAAATTTTGATCTTGGATCAACCTCTTCCCTATCTCTCCATTGAACAAAATTACAATTCTTAGACTGAAAAACAAACACAGTACATTAACATCAATTAAACCCAAGAAAATAATCAATAGACAAGAAATTACATATACCATAACAAGGGAAAGATCAAAATCATCTTCCATGATTTGACTTCAACTAAGAAGTTTGCATATGAAGTGAAATTCCATGTTTGTATCGTACTACAACTTTGAGCATTGGATCTGACTCTTCCATGCATAGTTTATTCAAATTTGCATTTGCCATTAATAATCCTAACAACACCAAAAGCAAGAAAATATGAGAAGAAATTTCAAACTCTAATTATGAAATTGGGGAAGATTACAAACCCTGGAATTGAGAATTTTGTAGTAGAAGATAAAATTAAAAGCAATCACAACTATATTCAAGCTTCATGTAAGATGAAAAGCTTATTTTTTTAAGAAAAATGGCGGAAAAGAGGAAGAATAAAGGAAGAGAAGATAAGTCATTTTGGCTATTTTCTAAAAAAAAGTTTCTAATACTTTTTTACTTACTTTTGGAAAGTTATTTCGAGTCCACGTGAAAGTTTAATCAACTTCCGATGCGCCTAAAGGGGGTGCATTTACCTTCTATAATACATTAGCGAATAAAAGTCACTAAATAAAGAAAATAAAAGGTTCGGGAGGTGATAGGACTCCCTGAAGGTAAAGTGTGTAGTTGAAAATACAAGTATAGGTTAGGGTTTTTTTTTGGCTATTTTCTCTGTTGGTGCCATACTTGTCTTACATTCATGTTATGTATATTTGCTTTACTTATGGAGGTCAACTGACCTTTATCTGCTAGGTACCAGTTGTTTGATACTTATACTATAGTTCTACCTCCTTCTAGGTACCATTGTTTTGGTACTCATACTACACTGCTACCCTAGCTGATCATAATGTGAGTCTCCGCTATTGATTTTCATTCCTGCAAATCTATTGTGGATCTTTAAGATTGGGGAGAGATACAAGCATTTGGAGTTGTCGATTTTCATTTTGTTTTTATTTAGGCTGGTTTTTATTTTATATTCAAAGATAGCATGTGCTATTATTATATTGTGTCAAAGCGTTGTACCCATATTGTATATGTCAGAAGCTCGATTACTAACTTATGTCAGGTCTTGGGGTAGGTTCCCATATATTATTTCTTCAACTTGGTATTGTATTTTCCTTATTTTGACAACTTTTACTTTTTATGATTGTCTTCCGCGAGATAATCCGTTGCTTATGATTTTTGCTATGGATTAGACTTACCTACTAGTGAATTGAGATAAATCTTCCTAAAAATTCCAGAACTGTCTACAACTACACCTACATGAATATATATCTATTCTGTCTACAACTACGCCTACATGAATATATATATATATATATATTCTTTTGTTTTTCCTATACTAGTTTCCTTACGTCAAAAATTCAAATGTATTTCCTCTTTATTAGGAATTTCCTTTGAAAACTTTAAAAATTTGCACCTTTTATTAGAAATAGTTAGAACTCTTTTTTTCCATCATGGAAATTTAGATCATTCTTATAAAATTTGACAAAAGATTTTGATGAAACCCTTATTTTTACTTTCTCTATCTCATTTTATATGGTATTTTTTCTTTTTTTGTCAGTTTCAAAAAGATGTCAACTAACTATAACTAGAAACATTTTAACTTCAAAATTCAATTTTTACTCTTAATAAATGTAACACTCGATAAAATTACCAAAATACTCCTAGAGGAGAGATGTGCGCATAACACGTCTTCCCATACTCTGATAGCAAATTCAAGGTCGAATATGCGATCAGCATAAAAAAATTAAGTGGAAAGGGATCTAGGTTGATTTTTGGAGCAATCTGATCAAAAGATAATTTTTTGATGCGAAAATGATATCTAGAATAAGTAAGCGATAGGTATGCGATGTGCACCTGCCATGCACCTACACTCAGATTTTGTCCAAAATTTTTCAACGAGATTATAAAACTCATTCGGAGAATTTTCGATGAAAAACACTGAAAATGCACATGTGGACCCCTTGTCACCGAGGCGATGGTTTTCTCAAAATTTTATGAGGAGCATTCCAGACCTTTCACAGCCCCTTCTAAACTCAAACCATGATCTAAATAGGTCATTATGAGCGTAAAAAGGGTTTTAATCCCAATTCTAAGTCCTTTTCTAAGTTCTTGAAAAGACTATGGCGAAAAAGGAGGGAAGAAAAGCATATATTTGAGAAGTTTGAGGAGAGTTCTTTGGGGATTGATTGTCAAAAGCTTCACATTAGGCATGTAATGCTAAAACTAAAGCATGGGATTGTTCTCTCATGTGCCACCATTGATGGTAATATGGGAGTTAATAGTCTACTAAGTATACATATATGATTTTTGATTATTTTCTTTAAAATTATATCTATTACATGTATTTTCATATGTTGATGATCATCATATACTTGATTTCTTGAATTATATATTTCCCATGAGTTATTGTATAACCCTATATGTTATTTTAATTTGTGCAAGCATACCTGAATGAACCTAGGGATAGAGTCTAAGGCCTTGAATAGAGTATGTAGATTGTGATGTTGATATGAGTATGAGGTTGAGTTAATTGAGCTTGTTGATCCTATGGGTATTCATCATTGAATTCTAGATTCTTTTCTAAATAACTTCTTCTTAGTGATGATCTGAGTCCTTGAGTTATTCAATGAGCACTGAGTTGATGAGTTAATTGAGATATTAGGCCAAAAGGCCCAATTGAGTTGAGTTAATAAGATGATAAGAGTCACCATGAGACTGATTGAGTTGATGAGTGCCTCCACGATTCTAATTGCAATGATTGATTGAGATCAAGAGGAGTCTTATGAGCATTGACTCTTTGGAAGAGTATCGAGCACCCAAATGAGGAAGAGTAAATCCAACTTGCACTCATTAACTATGTCGCCAAGCGTAGGTGAGGATAAAATTATTACATTGAGGTTCCCTCTTGAGTTAAAGTCCTTGAAAGCAAAAGAGGACTTGTTGAGACTAGATCCCTAGTGGATTCAATTTGTTCTTTACCTAGCAAGTATGGACCGGCTGTGGCAAAATTAGTAGGATTATTTTGCAATCACTGGCTCATAAGTGAATGTTGTTGGATAAGAGAAACTCCTAGAAAGTTCCCACATTGAGTACTCTGAGTCAAGTTGAGTTGAGTTGAGTTTCATTGAGTTGAATTGAGTTGATTGATGAGGTTTGGTAGGTTGATGGGTCACTTTTCTACTCTTTATTCTTGCTTTAGATAAACATTTGATATTATGATTGAGTATATTCGGAGTTGATGTTATTTCTATATAATTCTACATGTTTCTATTTCATTCAGCCATTTTACACACTTGTACATTCCATGTACTGACGTCCCCTTTGGACTGCATCATTTTATGATGTAGAGGTAGGTACTAGAGATTGTCAACAGGCGCATCATTGAGGATTTGAGCATTCAGCTGAGTTTGGTGAGCCACCTTTACTTTGGAGGATCATTGCTTTATTTTCATCTATATTATTAGAGTTAGACATGAGTTAGCTTTACTTTTGTTTTGAGGTAGCCATGAGTTTATCATTGACACTATTTGATAGTGATAGAGGCTTCATAGACTAGAGTTGAGTATAGATATTGAGATTCTGTTGAGCTAGCTTCTTTCAAACTAGCCTGTTTTGATTATATTATTTTGAGACATAGTGTGCCTATTTACCTTCTTTAGTCTTTTACTCATTGATAGATTTTATTGAATGAATTAATGCAATGAGGCCAAGTGGTTTACTCGAGGACTAGCAATAGTCTCTGAGTGATGGCCACGTCTAGGGTACCCTCCCAAGGAGTGACAAACGTAATATCAGAGCATAGAGTTCAAGTGTCATAGGGAGTCTATGAAGTTGTGTCTAGCAGATTCTTGTTTATGGGTGTGTTATACACCACATTTCATTAGCAGAAGCCTATAGGATATTAGGAATGGTTACACTTCTTTCATGATCTGATTTGTACGATAGAGTTAAAACTATATAGAAACTCTCTTATAATTCATGCTCTACGCATTGCAGAGTTGTAATCATGCCTTTAAAAAGAGCCGTCATAGGTAGAGGGTGTCCTGCCAAGTAGAATGTTAACCCACCTGAACCTCAAGGACATGAGGAGCCTATGGATCCAGCTATCCCTGTCGAGCATCCCCCGCAAGCTGAGATTCCTAATGCTGAGCTTTTCCAGGCTATCCAAACTCTACCCCAGGCTGTCATAACACCTACTGCAAGGCAAGAAGTGGGTAGAAAGGATGCATAGGACACATCTAGAGTTAAAAAATTCTTGAGGATGAATCCGCTTGAGTTCATAGGGACTACATCCACTGAGGATCCTAAGAACTATGTGGAAGAGCTTCAAAAGGTGTTCCAAGTGATGCATGTGTCTGATGTTGATAGAGTTGAACTGGCCACCTCCCAGCTCAAGGGTGTGGCCAAGCTATGGATTGACCAATGGAAGAAGGGTAGAGGAGAGAAAGCCCCATTGCTGACTTAGGCAGTGTTAGAGGAACCTTTCTTGGGGCGCTTCTTTCCAAGAAAACGAAGGAAGACCAAGGTAAGAGAGTTCTTGAATCTGAAATAGGGCTCTATGATTGTGCAAGAGTATGGGCTTAAGTTTACTTAGTTATCTCGCTATGCTCCAGATATGGTTGCTAGCATGAGGGAAGAATAAGGATGTATATTGATGGGCTGAACAAAAGGCCAAAGAAAGATGGGAGGGGAGCTATGCTTATGAGTAACATAGATGTTGGGAGGTTGATGAGTTATGTACAACAAGCTGATAAGGAAAGACAACATGATAGAGAAGAGTTCAGAAATAAGAGGGCCAAGATATCTAACCATGAGGTTGGAAAAAGAGGGAATAGTAATAGATTCTTGTTAGGAACAGCACCATCATCTGCTAGTGCTACTACACCTAGAAATAGGAATGATCAGAGATCTTGGAACTTTGGAGACCAGGGATCTCAGTCACAGGTTAGTATGGCTCAAGTTTCACAAGGTAAGCCATCATGTGGTAAGTATGGCAGCTTACACTTGGGTAGATGTTGTGAGGGGAGTGATGCGTGTTTTAAGTATGGCTAAGTGGGTCACTATCAGAGAGAGTATCCAAAGTGGTTTGACTGAGCTCAATCTTCTGCACCAGCCATAGGAAATCAAAAAGGTACTACGTCAGGCGCAAGCGGGCTACAAATCGTTTGTATGCCATAGGTAGTCGCAAAGATTAGGATAACTCCCTAAATATTGTAATGAGTATTATTTGATTCTTTACTCTTGAGTGTTATGTTTTGATGGATCCTAGTGCAATATTATTTTTTGTAACTCCTTATGTGTCCAATAGATTTGATAGAATCCCTAAAAGTCTTCTTGAACCATTTGATGTTTCTACTCCATTGGGTGAGTCTACTCGAGCTGAGAGAATCTATACAGCTTGTGTAATGTCCATCCATCATAAGGATACTATTATTGATTTGATTAAGTTAGACATGACTAATTTTGATGTGATCCTAGGCATGGATTGGCTTCAAACCTGTTATGCCTCCATAAATTGTAGAGCCTAAACCATTAAGCTCTAATTCTTGAATGAACTGGTTCTAGAGGGGATGGGTAATTCTATTATACCTAAAGGAACATTTGTCTCCTACCTTAAAGGTTGTCTCTCTCACCTTGTGCAAGTAAAGTCTGATGATATTTTGAGTCTCCAACTCTCGAGTTAGTCCCGATTGTGAATAAGTTTCCTAAAGTGTTTCTTGAGGATCTGCCTAGAGTCCCTCCTAATAGAGAGAGTGACTTTAGGATTGATGTTCTTTTGGATACCCAGCCTATCTCAATTCCACCTTATAGGATGGCCCTTGATGAGTTGAAAGAGTTGAAAGATCAATTCACAAATTTGTTAGAGAAGGGCTTTATCTGGCCGAGTGTTTCTCCTTGGGGTGCTCCTATCCTATTCATACAAAAGAAAGATAGGTCTCTTAGAATGTGTATTGACTATAGGCAACTGAACAAGGTCACGATAAAGAATAAATATCCTCTCTCCAGGATAGATGATCTGTTCCACCAACTTCAGAGTGCCTCTTGTTTCTCAAAGATAGACCTCTGATCTAGCTACCATCAATTGAAAGTGAGGAAATGTGATATTCCAAAGACAACCTTTAGGACTAGATATGGCTATTTTGAGTTCTTGGTCATATCCTTTGGGTTGATGAATGCATCTACAGCTTTCATGGACTTGATCATTAGGGTGTTCAGAAAATATCTTGATATGTTTGTGATCATGTTCATAGACAACATATTGGTGTATTCGAGAGAAGAGGAGGAGCATGTCAATCACCTCAGAGTTGTTCTCCAAACTCTTAAAGACCATGAGTTATATGTAAAGTTCTCAAAATGTAAGTTTTGGCTCAAGTTAGTGGCTTTTCTAGGTCATATTGTTTCAGATGATGGTATTCTAATAGATGCCCAAAAGATTGAAGTGGTTAAGAACTGGCCCAGACCGTCCTCTCCAACTAATATAAGAATTCTTGGGATTGGCAGGTTATTACCAAAGATTTGTTGATGGATTTTCTTCCCTATATGCACCATTGACTAAATTGACTAAGAAGAAGGTCAAATTTTAGTGGTCTGATAAATGTGAGAAGAGTTTCCAAGAGTTGAAGACTAGATTGACTACTGCACCATTTCTAACCTTGCCCCGATAGGACGAAGGACTTTGTGATATATTGTGATGCATCAAGAGTTGGATTGGGTTGGTGCTGATGCAGGGAGGGAAGGTGATAGCCTATCCCTCCAGACAACTTAAGGTTCATGAGAGAAACTATCCAACCCGTGGTGCATTAAAATCTAGCACTACTACTTGTATGGAGTGCATGTGGATGTGTTTACTGACGACAAGAGCCTGCAGTATGTCTTCAGTCAAAAAGAGTTCAACCTGCGACAGAGGAGATAGTTGGAGTTGCTCAAGGAATATGACATGAGCATTCTCTACCACCCAGATAAAGTTCACATTGTTACTGATGTTCGTAGCAGGTTGTCAATAAGTAGTATGACCCATGTTGAGGAGGGAAAGAAGGAATTGGCTAAGGAAGTATATTAATTGGCCCGATTGGGAGTTCAACTTGAAGAAAATGATGAGGGAGGATTCAATGTTCAGAACGGATATGCTGCATCTTTAGAGGTAGAGGTAAAAGAAAGCAAGACCAAGATCCTATCATACTTCAATTGAAAGAGGTTGTCTACAAGCAAAAAGTGATGGTCTTCTCCAAACGGGGAGATAGAGTGTTGAGATACCAGAGTAGATTATGCGTCCTAGATGTTAATGGTATTTAAGATAGAATAATGGCAGAAGCTTATAGATCCAGATATTCCATTCATCCTAGCTCTACCAAGATGTACTATGACTTGACTAAAGTCTATTAGTGGAGTGGAATGAAGAAGGATATTGTTTATTGAGTTTGTTCCTAAATGCCCAAATTGTCAATAAGTTAATGTTGAGCATCAAAGGCCATGTGGATTGGCACAGAACTTTGAGATTCCTGAATGGATATGGGAGATGATCAATATAGACTTCATTACTAGTCTACTGAGGTCTCGAAAGCAACATGATTCAATATGGGAGATTGTGGATAGGATGACCAAATCAGCTCCCCTCTTAGTAGTTAAGACAATTAACACCGCAGAGGAGTATGCCAAATTATACATTTGTGAGATTATGAGGTTACATGGAGTTCCCTTGTCATCTCAGACAGAGGAGCTCAATTCACCTCCCAATTTTTGAGATCCTTCCAGAAGGGATTGGGTACTAAAATGAATCTGAGTATAGTTTTTCATCCTCAGACAAATGGCCAAGCAGAATGTACAATTCAGACATTAGAGGATATGTTGAGAGCCTGTGTCCTTGAGTTTAAAGGGAATTGGGATAATCACTTGCCATTGATTGAATTTGCATCTAACAATAGTTATCATGTGAGCATTCAAATGGCTCCCTATGAAGCTTTGTATGGGAGGAGATGTAGATCACCAAATGGGTGGTTTGAGGTTGGAGAAGCCGAGTTGATTGGACCTAATCTTGTCTATCGGTCAATGGAAAAGGTAAAGGTCATTAAAGAAAGATTAAAGACTGCATAGAGTCACCAAAAATCTTACACAGATATGAGGAGAAGAGACTTAGAGTTCGAGGTGAATGATTGGATGTACTTGAAAGTTTCACCTATGAAGGGTGTCATGAGATTTGGGAAGAAGGGAAAGAGTCCCCTATATATTGGTCCTTATCATATTGTGAAGAGGATTAGGAAGGTTGTTTATGAGTTAGAGTTGCCTTCTGAGTTAGACGCAATTCATCATGTGTTCCACATCTCAATGTTGAAGAAGTGCTTGGGAGTCCCAGCCTTGGTGATCCCTATTGAGAGTATTGGAGTAAAGGATAGTTTTTCCTATGAGGAGATTGCGGTCCAAATCCTTGATCATCAGGTTTGCAAGTTGAGAACCAAAGAGATTGCCTCAGCCAAAGTCCTATGGAGAAGTCAAATTCGTTGAGGAAGCCACATAGGAAGTTGAGGAAGAGATAAGAGCTAAATATTTTGATCTATTCATGCTTGATGATAAGAATGTTAAAGGAATGTCCTTACCCTTGACTTAAATTGATTTTCTATTCCTGAGTTGATTATCTATTCCAGAGTCTGAGTAAAGATTGTTGAGGTTAATGAGGAGTCGAGAGTTGGATTGATTGAGTGAGTATTGAGATAAGTCTTAAGTATATTTATGCCTTGATGTCCACCTTTACTCATCATTCAAGGACGAATGATTCCAATAGGGAGATGATGTAACGCCCACTAAAATTATCAAAATACCCCTGGAGGAGAGATGTGCACATCCATCTTCCCATGCTCCGATGGAAAATTTGAGGCCAAAAATACGATCAATATGAAAAATTGAATGGAGAAGTAGTCTCGGTTGATTTTTAGAGCAACCGAATCAAAAGATAATTTTTGATGGGAAAATGATTTCTAGAATAAGTATGTGACAGGTGTTTAATGTGCACCTACCGTGAACCTACACTTAGATTTTTTTCCAAAAATTTTCTACAAGATTAGAAAACCCATTTAGAGAATTATTGGCGAAAAACCAAAAATGCACAAGGTACGTGTCATGGACCCTTTATCACTGAGGCGAACATTTTTTCAAAATTTTGTGAGGGGCATTTTAGACCATTCCCAACCCCTCCTAAATGCGAAACACAATCTAAATAAGTCGATTTAAGTGTAAAAAGGGTTTTAATCCTCATTCTAAGTCCTTTTCTAAGTACTTAAAAAGACTAGGGCTAAAGAGGAGTAAGGAAGAGCGTAAATTCGAGGAGTTTAAGGAGAGTTCTTCTGTCAAAAGCTTCACACTAGGTATGTAAGGCTAAAACTAAAGCATATGATTGTTCTCCCATGTGCCCCCATTGGTGGTAACAGAGGAGTTAAGATTCTAGTGAGTCCACATACATGATTCTTGATTATTTTCTTGAAAATTATATCTATTGTATGCATTTTCATATGTTGTTGATCATCATATACTTGATTTCTTGAATTATATATTTCCCATAAGTTATTTTATAACCCTATATATTACTTTGTAAAAGCATGCATGAATGAACCTAGGGATGGAGTTTAGAGCCTTGATTTGAATATGTAGATTGTGATGTTGCTATGAGTATGAGGTTGAGTTAATTGAGCTTGTTGATCCTATGGGTATTCATAATTGAATTCTAGAGTCTTATCTAAATGATTTCTTCTTAATGATGATTTGAGTCCTTGAGTTATTCAATGAGCACTGAGTTGATGAGTTAATTTAGATACTAGGCTGAAAGGCCCCATTTAGTTGAGTTAATGAGATGATAAGAGTCTCCGTTAGACTAATTAAGTTGATGAGTGCCTCCACGAGGCGAGATGAAGAGGAGTATTATGAGCATTGAGTCTTTGAAGGAGTATCAAGCACCAAAATGAGTAAGAGTAAATCCAACTCATACTCATTAACTATATCTCTAAATGTAGATGAGGATAGAACCATTACATTAAGGTTCCCTCTTGAGTTTAAGTCCCTGAAAGCAATAGAGGACTTGTTGAGGCTAGATCCCTGGTGGATTCAATTCGTTCTTTACTTGGTAAGTATGGAACAACTGTGGCATCATCAATGGGATCTTTGTACAATTATTGGCTCATAGATGATTGTTATAGGATAAGAGAAACTCCAGAAAGTTCCCATATTGAGTACTCTAAGTTGAGTTGAGTTCCATTGAGCTGAATTGAGTTGATTGATGAGGTTTCATGGGTTGATGGGACACTTGAATCCTCTTTATTCTTGCTTTAGATAGATATTTGATGTCACAACCCAAGCCTAGGGCCTAGATATGACATAGCAAATAGGGAACCCGAAGGGACCCCAAACAAGACTCTTAGCATATCATTTACATATCCTTGGTTGCAGAAGTAAAATATGAGTCTAGCCTTTCATAAAAATGTAGTCATAGTAGGAGTCAAGCTCATTAACACAAAACCAACTCAATATCCAACAACACCTCTACTATGAACGGAGTGGGCGTCAAGACATCTCTCAGGCTCACCCTCAAAGATAAGTATCCAATAATATAAGACAAATCCTAACAAAAGCATGAAAGTAAAGTGGAATGTCGTCCCCGGAGTAAAGGACTCACCAATAGTAGCCTTCAAGAATCTGTCTAGCCACGTGGAGGAGGAGGATCAATAGGTGCTCCAGTCTCTACATGGTAATATCATGTAGGTATAGAGTATGCATTAGTACTTGGAATGTACTAAGTATGTGAGGTGCAATGCAACAACGACATAAGCCATAGTATTCAAAATGCATAATCATAAGCAATAGGTATAAACTCAATGTGACATGTATGATCAATGCTTGAATTTGAAACATGCATGTAGATCAACTTGAATAACATAGCATACATATGTTGGAGGAGACCTTAACCGACATATAAGAACAAGCGAGCTACTACTTGGAATCCCGATGCTTGTCACCCCACCGAAGAAGGTATAGTCTACTTGCCAACGTAAACCATACTTGACCCCACAATGTGGGTGACTTGTCCTAGATGGATCCACTAATAAAGTCCATTTAGGGAAATAATATAAACCTATAGTGGCATATAGTTAAGAGACAAAGACTTTATATAAGGACCCCTTGAGTCGAGCCCCCACCTTAAGCCTCAATCGGTGCTATATCTAATCCAACGGAATACTTGAAATAATCATAAATTAAATCATAACATGCATAACTTGAAAAGACATGATAACATGACATAAGTACCTCATTCAAATACTTGACTCCTACATGGGCATATGCCTTATACTAGGGGGTAAAAATAATGCATAGACATGACCCCTTCTAGTGGGCAGTGCATTTCACATGAGGGTAGAGATTGTAACATGTGTGACCCCTACTAGTGAGCTTAACTTGAACATGAGGGTAAAATAGTAATCATAATTGACCACTCATATAGACATTATTTTCTCACAAGAGGGTAGAATTAGAATAAGGGCTCAACATATCACTTGCAAATCATAAAAACCTTTTATGAGTTTAATACATCCTTGGGAGCTCATAATTATCATAAAAACACTTGTCTTGCAAATCATGCAATAGCCTTTCAACAACATAAGAATCCTTGTCATGTAATTTAATCAAACATGATGGGTATATGGATATATGCTCAAAATCATGCAATTTAAGAATACAAACAAGAGTAAAATCAAATTATTTTAAAGTCTTGCAATTCATTCCAACAATATTGTAGTAAAACCCTTATTTTTGGGTTGTCATGAAATCCGTCAAAAATTCACAATATTGCATAGTTTTCATAATTCATATCATGCATAACTTCAATAGATATAAATCAACTCATGAAATAATCTCTTAATAGGTATTCATACATAATCAATCAATACTTGATAAAATTAACACAACTCACATATATAATGTATAATAGGAAGTACCCATGAAGAATCTAGCTTTGGAATTATGAAAATTTTCATAAAAGAGATGGTTAGGCTCCATGGTGAAAGGTCCCATGGATAAAGACCCACATACCTAAACTTGAGAATTTCTTAAAGAAAACTTGAGGAAGACTTGAAGCTTGGATTGGGTCCTTGAATTCCAAAGTTGGTTCTTAAGATTCTTGAATCTTAAAGGAATATTTGATGATGTTTTGGAGAGTATTTGAGAGGTTTTTGAGAGTTTTAGAGTTGAAAATTTGCTAAGTAAGGAGGGTTTCATGTTTAAATGGGCATTAGGTTATTACCTAAATTTCCTGTGGACGAAGCTAGAAAAATAAGGGAAAAATCACACTGAGTCGCGCCCAAGGCGCGACACAGCTCTGTCGCGGAGGCTTACTGCCTCAACTCTTGTAGAAAAAAATATTTTTCGCTGGGGGTCATCTAAAAATCAAGGGCAACCCATTTCCTATACAATTTTGACTCCTGAACAAGAATATGAAATTGGATTTTTGAAATCATGTATGAATTTTCAGATATTCAAGAAATACACTTATAGGGCATTCTGAAGCACATGTAGGGTGTTTCAATATCTCTTCCTTGGGAACATTCATCGCCAAATGTAAAGAAAACATGCATAAGAGAAGTAACTAGGAGACTTTTAGCCCCACATGAATGCAATAAATGCACTTAAACATCATTTTCAAAAAGTTTCAAACACATACATCAAAACAATCATGAAAACTTGTTATGGAACATGTATGCATGCAAAAATGATATGAGGGCTGAAACTTAAGACTTGAAATCATATATAAGGACTTAATGTTTTACCTTTTTCTTGAGTAGAGTGAAAGCGGTATGGATATTGCTTTTTCATGTCTGATTTGGCTTCCCAAGTGGCACTTTCAACTTGATGATTCCTCCAAAAGACTTTGACTGATGCCTCATCTTTGCTTCTTAACCTTTTTACTTGCCTATCCAATATTTCTACTGGGACCTCCTCATAGGGGTCTCTTCCTACTTCCAAGTAGGAATTTATATGCCTTGGGCTAGGCCACTAGGCCTTTGATGTTTGGCTTTCACTTGTTGGCAATTGTGGCAACCGGCTACAAACATGGAGATGTCCTTTTTCATACCACCCTACCCATATACCTCCCTCAAGTCTCTATACATTTGTATAAAATCGGGGTGAATAGAGTAGGACGAATTATGTGCCTCTTTCAAAATCAAATCCCTTAAACCATTAACATTTGGCACACATAGCGTACCTTGGAACCTAAGGATACCATCTCCCCCTTGGCAAAAAACCTCTACTTTACCATTTTTCACCAAAGCTTTCAATTCTACTAAGGTGGGGAAAAGGTCTTGTTTAGACTTAACCTCTTCAATCAAAGAAGATTTGGAACTATCAATAAACACCATACCTCCATTTTCAACTTCATTCAACCTAACTCCGAACCTAGCGAACCGATGAACTTCTCTAGACACCCCTTATTATCATCATCAATATGAGTTGCATTCCCTATGTACACTCTACTTAGAGCATCGGCCACAATATTAGCCTTGTTGGGGTGATAGCCCACACCGGTGTGATAGTGCACACTCATGTCATAATCCTTAAGGAGTTCAAACCACCTTCTTTGCCTCAAATTAAGATCCCTTTATGTGAACATATATTGGAGACTCTTGTTATCGTTGAATACATCTATATAAACCCCATATAAATAATGACACCATATTTTCAAAGGAAACACCACAGCCGCTAATTTAAGATCATGAGTGTATAATAATGCTCATGGACCTTTGGTTGCCGAGAAACATATGTTATAACCTTGTCAGTTTGCATCAACACACACCCCAAACCAATCTTTGATACATTATAATAAACCACAAACCCTTCTAGCCCTTTTGGTAAAGCCAAAATACGAGCGGAGACAAGGTTGTCTTTCAAAGTTTGAAAACTTCTTTCACATTCATTGGTCCAAACAAATTTGCCTTCTTTTGTGTCAATTTTATCATAGGGGAAGCAATTGAAGAGAAACCATTCACAAACCTCTGGTAGTACCTCGTTAAGCCTAAGAAACTCCTAATATCCATCAGAGTCAAAGGCCTATGACAATTTCTTATCACTTTCATCTTCTTAGGGTCCACTTTAGTTCCATCCCGACATCACATCCCTAGGAATGCAACCTCTTTCAACCAAAATTCACATTTATCAAATTTAGCAAACAAACTCTCATCCCTCAAAATTTGTAACAACACCCTCAAATGATTCACATGCTCTTCTTTACTTCGAGAATAAATCAATATATCATCTATGAAGACTATCACAAATATGTCAAGGTAAGCTTTAAAGACCCTATTCATGAGATCTATAAATACCTCTGGTGCATTAGTCAAGCCAAAGGACATCACCACAAATTCAAAATGCCCATACCTAGTCTGAAAAGTCATCTTGGGAATATCACACTCCCTCATCCTCACTTGGTAGTACCTGGACCAAAGATCAATCTTAGAAAAGTGACTAGCCCCTTGTAGCTGATCAAATAGGTCATCTATCCTTGGTAGAGGATACTTTATTTATAGTGACCTTATTGAGTTTTCGGTAGTCGATGCACATTCTAAGTGAACCATCTTTCTTTCTTATAAACAATACCTGTGCACCCAAAAATGACTTGCTAGTCCTTATGAAACCCTTCTCCAATAAATCTTACAATTGGTCTTTCAACTTCTTTAACTCTATCGGGGCCATATGGTAAGGGGGAATGGAAATGGGTTATATATCGGGGAGGAGATCTATACAAAAGTCTATTTCCCTTTTAGGAGGAAAATCAGGAAGCTCATCAGGAAAGACATCAAGAAACTCATTGACCACCGAAACTGACTCAATAGGAAGGACTTTATACTTAAAATTCCTAACCCTCATAAGATGGTAAATACAACCCTTAAAAATCAATTTTCAAGCCTTAAGACAAGATATGAACCTACCCCTAACCACTGAATTATGACCTTCCCACTTAAAGATGGGTTTATTAGGAATTTGAAACCTAAATTTTCAAGCTCTACAATCAACGGAAGCATGATATGAATGTAATTAATCCATCATAAGAATAATGTCAAAATACACCATGTCAAGTTCAACAAGATCGCAAGGCAAGACTTTATGCAATATAGACACGAAAAAACCCCTATAGACTTTTCTAGCAATAATAGACTCACCAATGAGGGTAGATACCTCATAGGGTTCATACACCAATTCGGAGCACACATGAAGCTTAGTAGCAACAAAAGGTGTAATGAAGGAAAGAGTGGCACCCGAATATAATAAAGCATACACATCATAATCAAATTTCTTTAACTACCAGTAACAACATCAAGCACCTCATCCACTCCTTGCCCTCCTTGGAGAGCATAAAACTGATTATGTCGTGGAGCACCCCTTATGGCCTCCCTTTGAACCACTTGAGCACCTTAGCCTTGAGAACCATCCTTACCCTTATTTTAAGCATAGGGGCAATCAACAATATTGTAGCCTACCTTTCCACATCTATATCAAGTATTTGAATCCTTCAAGCATGGGCTACCATGATTGTTTCCACACCTTCAGCACTTTGGGGGAGTCATCCTATCACTAACACCTTAAAACCTTGGGTTAGGCATCCCATCATTAGCAAACCTCTTGTTTGGAGCATTAGAGGACCCATGACTTTGGAATTTGTGACCTTATTGTAAATGGCCACCCTTGGAACCTTGGAAATCACCATCAAACCAAGCCCTCTTAGACTCCCCACTCCTTCTCTTCCTAAGCTTCTCCCTTTTAAGTTGTTTAGCATATGTCATGAGCTGCGACAAGTACATATCACCCACAAGCATAGTTGTCACGACCCAACCTAAGGGCCATGACTGGTACCCGATAGGGGCACCCAGACAACATAATCAAATCGGATTATCACATGAGTTACTAGGTCATACTAT
>DF363711.1:10789-30147 GCA_000787875.1 Solanum virginianum | reverse complement strand
ATCAGAAGAGAGCTATACGACGGAAGGCAAACAATTTCTTTCCGAGTGGGGAAATCCTTTACAAGAGGACTCCAGATCTAGGTCTCCTCAGATGTGTTGACACCACGGAAGCAATGAAGCTTGTTAAACAAGTACATGTCGGGGTTTGCGGCACTCATATAAATGGACTCACTCTAGCAAGGAAAATCCTTCGAGCTGGTTATTTTTGGATGACTATGGAACACGACTATTGTAAGTTTGTGCAAAAATGCCATCAGTATCAGATACATGGTGATTTAATTTGTATCCCTCCTCATGAGTTCAAAGCTATGAGTTCTCCTTGGCCATTTGTAGCTTGGGGCATGGATGTTGTCGGTCCGATAGAGCCAGCTGCTTGTAATGGTCATAGATTTATTTTGGTTGCCATTGACTACTTTAATAAGTGGGTAGAGGTAGTCTCCTACAAGTCCGTGACAAAGAAAGTGGTAGCTAATTTTGTGCGCAGCAATTTGATATGCCGATTTGTTGATTGTTGATTTGGAATACCAGATTCCATCATCACTAATAACGGAGCAAATCTCAATAGTAACTTGATGAAAGAGATATGTGAGCTGTTCAATATCACTCATCGGAATTCAACAGCATATCGCCCTAAAATGAATAGAGCCGTAGAATCCGCCAACAAAAATATCAAGAAGATTTTAGGAAAAATGATTGATAAACACCAGTGATGGCACGAAATGCTACCTTATGCTTTGTTAGGATATCGCATAACTGCCAGAACATCCATTGGGGCAACACATACCTGCTGGTATATGGAACAGAAGCGGTAATATCGGCTGAATTAGAAATACCATCATTGAGAATTATTCAAGAAGCCGAGTAGAGTGATGCTGACTGGGTTCGTAATCGAATTGAACATTTGGCTTTAATCGATGAAAAGAGGATGATGGTTGTTTCCCATGGGCAGTTATATCAACAAAAGATGATTCGTGCTTTCAATAAGAGGGTAAGACCTCGAATGTTCAAGGTCGGACAATTGGTGCTCAAACGTATCTTTCCCAGTCAAGATGAGCACAAAGGAAAGTTTGCACATAATTGGCAAGGGCCGTACATGGTTCGCAAAGTGCTGACAGGGGGAGAGTTAATTTTGTCAGAAATGGATGGTCAAGAATGGCCAAGACCAATCAATTCAGATGCTGTCAAGAAATATTACATTTGAAGATTTAGAGATCATATTTTTTCTTTCTCCTTGTAATTGCATTATTTGGTTTCTAGAATTCATTTTTATTTCTCTCAAATGAACTATGTTTGACCTGAATTCTCAAGAATGAGATATGTAGGTGGTCTATGTCGGCCTCGATCATCCCCTTATCCCCTTCATTATTCCTTTTACCTTGGAACAACGTTTGACCTGAATTCTCAAGAATGAGATACGTAGGCGGCCTATGTCGGCCTTGGTCATTTTTTAGTTAAAATTTGCATTTTCTCTACCTCCCGAGACGGGAACTATGTTTGACCTTATTCCTGCCCTAACGGGATACGTAGGCGCCACAACATCTCGATCATACTCCCATAAAGGAAAATGGGATAGAATTTTTGAGAGGTACTCAAAACATTCTGAACAAAGAGGTTCCTCTTCAACTAATCAAAGTTCAGAGCATGGTGAAACTTCAACTGGGACAGAATTTTTGAGAAAGGTGTAAAAAAATTCTCAAAGTACTTCTGATATGCTGTCAACCCCTGACAACATTTAAACTGGGACATAATTTTTGAGGTTACCCTCAAAATTTCACTAAACATCGTTACAAATCTGAAAGCCGTCTTAAGGATTCTCAGCCTGATTAAGAATTTAAAGACAACTGCAACACATCAAGTAATCTATGTCAAAAGCCAAATATGTTCATCTAAGCTTTACGTGACATGACAATTGGCATTGATATTTCTTGAAACCCTTTTCTAAATTTATTGTTTCTAAGGATTTACTCTCATATCGAATATTTTGCCAAAATGTATATTTTCCTACCTTCTGTCTACCTAGAGGTGGGAGATCAAAGTGGTTAATTAGAGGACGAGACAAGGAACAGATAATCGAAGAATCAACATAGATCAATTCACTTTGAAACTAACGAATTTTCTATGGATGCAGAGAAATTTTTTGCAGGTCTTATCTACAAGGGAATAATCGAGGCGTAAATAGTTCCATCTCACCCGAATCTCCAGCAACTCATCTTATCATACATCATGGAGAGAGGTTATTTTATCTTCCAGTTGCATTTAGAGGGCTATTTTATTTTCGATTACGCCCGGAGCACTATTTTATTTTTCAGTTGCGCCCAGAGCGCCATTTTTTTTGAGTTGCGCCCATAGAGCCATTTTATTTTTAGTTGCACTCAGAGCGCTATTTTATTTTTTAGTTGCCAAGAGGGCCATTACATATTCATTACCAAGAGTGCCATTGTATAATCATCGCTGACAAGTCTATTTTATTTCCCTGTTGCCGAGAGGGCCATTGCATAATCATCACCGACAAGGCTATTTTATTTTCCTGTTGTCGAGAGGGCCATTGCATAATCATTACCGATGAGGCTATTTTATTTTCCTGTTACCAAGAGGGCCATTGCATAATCATCACCGACAAGGCTATTTTATTTTTCTGTTGCCAAGAGGGCCATTGCATAATCATCGCCGACAAGGCTATTTTATTTTCCTGTTGCCGAGAGGGCCATTGCATAATCATCGCCGACAAGGCTATTTTATTTTTCTGTTATCAAAAGGGCTATTGCATAATCATTGCCAATAAGGTTATTTTATTTTTCTGTTGCCAAGAGGGCCATTGCATAATCATTGCCGACGAGGCTATTTTATTTTCTGTTGCCGAGAGGGCCATTGCATACTCATCGCCGACAAGGCTATTTTATTTTCTGTTGCCGAGAGGGCCATTGCATCTTCATCGTCGACAAGGCTATTTTATTTTCAGTTATGCCCAGAGCGCCATTTTCTTTTCCAGTTATGCCCAGAGCACCGTGTTAATTCATTATCTATCACACCGAAGAGAAGAATACATATCAAATATGGTAAAAGATGTCGACTCTAATTCAAATTATGATTTTATTAACATTTTATTTTAGTTATATCGAGAGCATCCGAAAGGGTGAATTCTCAAAACAAACCCCAGGTGTGGACGTCATCAAATAGAATGCAGCACAACGCGAAACTTTTTCTTAGCAGCGAACTGGGACATAGTCTGAAAGGGGGCTTCAAACCCTTCGGACACGAGTTGGGAAGCAACTACTACCACAATCTAACCATACCCCTGTCAGAAGGCATGTGGGTATTTCTTCGAGTCTGTCAATTAGCAGTTTCGCCTTCGGATAATCTCAACCGTCACCGTAGGCAATCTTCTAATCCGAGTGATAATGTACCAAGAATTTCAGAAATTATGTCCATGCAAGTTATTAATAATGGGTATGAAGCGCACCACATTTATGATTAAGAGGTTGCAAGCCTCTTTTCATAATTTGATTTGTTTGTCACTCCCCTGAACTAGGGTTATCTCAGAATAAGAGATTTTCCCTTCAACCGATAGAGTCGAACTACAAGTAGCCTGATTCCTAAGTCCAAATAGGAAACACAAAACCAGGGTCCGGTCATAATTTCTCAAAGTCTGTACCAAGAGCTTTTCAGAAGGTGAAGATGTGATCGACTAAAAATTGGATTAGTCAAGTTTCTTTGTCTACGATCTCTTTCATCGATCATACCCAAAGAAAGGGACAACTGTTGATACCCAATTTTTACCCTCTACATTATAAATTAATTGTTGAGCTTCTTTAATTTTAACAATGTGAAATAATTATCTTCAGAAAAAATATATATTTTAAGTTATTTGAAGTTATATTTATTAAAAAATCAGTCTAAAAAATAAATTTATTTGTTGTTAATTATCTTGATTTTATTAGAAATTATATTAAAATTAATTATTTCACTTTGATATTTTAAGAAGCTCGTTACTGGATCTATTTTAATTTATCGTGTATTTTAAAATTTAAATCCGCGCTCCCGGCCTCACATGTTTCACCTTTCCCCTACCCCTTTTCTTTTTCCCCTTCCTTTTTCCTTTTTACTTTACTTTTATGTTTCTTTTTCTTTTAGGTGGGACCCACATGTCCCTCACCAACTCTCCCGTTTCCCTTCTCTTTCAACCTAAAACCAACGAAGAAAACGAGAAAAACCAAACGCAGAACACACAGACAAAACGACTAAAAAATTTTTAGCAAAAGTTAGCAACGAGATTTTTTTCCAACGTTCGAATTTTGAATTTTGAATTCAAACTCAAAATCCTAATTTTTCGCCTATAAATGTCCCTCTTCATCACTTGCTTTAAAGGAGGGAGGGTTTGAATAAAAAAAAAGAGATTAAAATTCCAAGGGAGAGGATTTTTTTGGTTGGCTTCCTCCAGTTTTTTTCTTTTGCCTAATTCTAAGAACTCAGATTAGCAAATCAGAAACTGAATTTCATTCTTCTATTTTATCAAGCTCGTGGTATGAAATCATTTTTCCAACTCGTCTTGTCCCGTTCGCTGCTCCACAAAAGGTAATAAGCTCAAACTCGTTCTCCTTCGTTCTGTTTAAATCTTGTAGGATGTTTGATGGTGAAATAAATTCTCATTTTCTATTGAAATCATTTGTTTGTGTTTGTTTTTGTTCTGCCGTGACTGAAATTCCTATGATGTTGACTTCTAGATATGGGTCATGTGTTAATTCTTGGTTCCAGAATTGACGAGTTTTTGTGTGGTCTTAAATGTAATATACTAGATTTAGGACTTATCATGCTAAGCGTATTTTCAATTGTGGATTTAACTAATTTATCGGATCTCTAATTTTTTTTTCTTGCTTTTTATGCGCTTGTCCGAGTCTTTCGAGACTCCTACCTTGCATTTCTCAGGGCCATGAAGGCCCAAACAGTCGGGGGAGTGTTTTACAGGTCAAAAGAAGCAGTTTGCTGGTTTTCGAAAGCTGAAATAAGTGTTTACACACTGATATACACAGTTTATACACTAATTGTATATGACAGGCAAAATGGGCAGAAGTCCAAAGAATGCAGGAGCTGGGCAGATATTTTAATGGGCCTGGCAGACCCAAAAAAATTTTTTGGACAGGTGGAATATTGGGCCTGCCTAGCCCAATTTTATTTTAATTCTTCTTTCCTATTTTTGTATTTATATATTATTTGATATACTTGTTGTTTGATACTAACTCTAACATTTATTTTGTCTTATTTATATTATTATTTGTTAATATAATTGTTTCCACAACATTGCCTCCATTTATATTAATTAATGATTTTCTAAATTTAATCATTTTTCGAAATTAAAGTCATTTTGGAGTGTTAGTTAATTTTAAACTTAGTCAATTCTTGTGCAAAATTGATCTATTCTTTCAAAATTAATACATTATCTCAAATTTAGTCAACAATTTTCAACTTAGTCAACTTTGCAGATTTAGCCAATTTTGCAAAGACAATTAAATCTTTCAAATTTAGTCAATATTTTTAAATTTAAGAAATTTCTTTTAAATTTAGACAAATCTCTCAAATCTAATCGATTCTTTTAAGTTTAGTCAAAATCTTTCAAATTTAGTCAATATTTTTAAATTTAGGCAAATTCTTTCAAATTTAGCCAATTCTTTCAAAATTATTTAATTTTAAAACTAATTAGCCTTTTCGAAGCCATCCAAATCTTTTAAAAGTTAGTCAACTTTCTAATCATTGGTCGACTGCATGTTAGCGACCATTTTGAGCGATTAAGTTCTTTTCAAAGTGGAAATTGAACCCTTACCCATTTTCTCTGAAATTTTGAAACTTTTCTGTTATGTTTTAAAATTTAACCTTGGTTTCCTAATTAGCCTAAAAATCAGGTGACGACTCTTTAAACTTTTGAGAATTTGATTTGTACCTAAATCAATTGAGTATTAGATCAAATTTTTGAGAAAAATCAAAAATCCAAAGTCATTTTCGGGTCAACAACTTTGATTGTCACAGAATATCTCAAACTTGTTTTGTTTGCCATCCAGTTCTTTAAGAAATTCCTTCATCCATTACAACTCTTTGCAAGCTTCTGTTGCTGCTATAAAATTTGCTTCTGTAGAAGTCAATGCAATAAACTTTTGCAATTTCGACTGCCAAGACACAGTTCCCCCTGCAAATGTAATCAAGTATCCTATTGTAGACTTTCTTGAGTCAACATCGCCAGCTAAATCTGCATTTGTGTATCCAACTAATACAGGTTTTGCCTCTCCAAAACATAAGCATATTTTGGATGTACCTCGAAGATACCTAAGAATCCATTTAACAGCTGCCCAATAACATGGTGAGCGATTTAGCACATACACTGCTGTAAGTAGTGCTTCACCCTAAAAAGATTTATCTAACTTTGAATGAAAGAGTAAACACCTTATTCTTTCTATCAAGGTTCGATTCATCCTCTCAGCTAAACCATTTAACTGTGGTGTCTATCTAGCTTTGAATGAAAGAGTAAACACCTTATTCTTTTTATCAAGGTTCGATTCATCCTCTCGGCTAAATCATTTAATTGTGGTGTCTTTGGAGGCATCCTTTGATGTCTAATACCATGCTCTTTGCAATAATCGTGAAATGATCTAATATACTCTCCGCCATTGTCTATGCAGACACACTTGATGTTCTTCCCAGTTTCTCTCTCAAATGAGGCATGAAATTATTTGAAGACTCCTAGCACTTGATCCTTGGACATAATGGTATAAGCCCAGGTCTTCCTCGAATGGTCATCGATGAAGGTCACAAAATATCTGGCTCTGCCAAGTGACTTCGGTAATAGACCACACATGTCAGAGTGAATCAGATCTAAAACATTCTCCATTCTGGAAGGTGGAGAACTATGGAAAGAGACTCTGTTCTGTTTCCCAGCTTCGCATTTCTTCAATGATACCTGATCTTAATCAGGTAGAACTTTATCTTTCACCAATTTGGACATCCCTTTTTCACCAGCGTGGCAAAGTCTCTTATGCTATAAATATGCGGTATTATCATTTTCTGTCACATTTATAGATACATAAGAGACCTTTGCTTGCATCATATATAGTTTTGAGAGTTTGCGTCCTCTTGCAGTGATAAGGGAGCCTTTGGTAAGCTTTCATTTTCCATTTCCAAAACTATTTTGGAAACTTTCTTCATCAAGCTTGCCTATAGACATTAAATTTAGGTGATTGTTGGGGGTGTGCCTTACATCTTTTAGAAGAAGTTTCATGTTGTTATCCGTTTCCAAACAGATATCTTCCTTGCCTAATAATCTCACTTTGACAAGTTTTGTTTTTCTCATCTTTACAAGGTTTCCTTGTTTATCTTCACTGCTCTTCTTGTCTCTATTATTTTACCGGTCATTCTTGAATTTTTGATAAAATTGCTTGATGTGACCTTTCTTCTTGTAGTAATGGCACTCGATATTTGTATATTTGTTTGACTTTCCTTGACTCTTGTCTCTGGAGTTTGAACCCTTCACTTGACTTCTCCCCCTCTTTTCAGTAATCAGAACTTCTGATCCTGAGAAAGAGGTTGAACCTTGAGATCTACGTCTTATTTCTTCATTTAATATATTCTTCTTCCCTTGTTTTCATGCTTACTACAGCATTTGGTTCGGTATTTGTGAGAAAAACTTTTAGAGTTTCACTCTTGAGATCTACGTCTTATTTTTTCATTTAATATATTGCTCTTAACAGCTTTCATGCTTATTACACCATTTGGTGTAGTATTTGTCAAAGAAACTTTCAAAGTTTCCCATGACTTTGGTAAAAAATCTAAAATCATAAGAGCAATTATTTCATCATCAAACTTTATGCCCATTGTCGATAGCTGGTCTACTATTCCTTCTATGTTATTTAGGTGATCAGCTACAAAAGTGTTTTCTTGATATTTTACTTCCATCAACTGGGTTAAGTAAAATAATTTGTTGTTGCCGGTCTTTGAAGCATACAACTGCTCCAGCTTGTTCCACAGTGTTCTGGCATGAGTTTCGTTACAAATATGATTGTAAACATTGTCATCGACAAAGTGTCGAATATATCCACAAACTCGTTCATGCTCAAACACCCACTCATCTTCGAACATCCCTTTCGGTTTGACGGTAGAGAATACCGGCAAGTGCATCTTCGTGATCATGAGAAGATCCTTCATTTTTCTTTTCCAAACACGGTAGTTTGAACCATTCAGGTTGATCATTTTGCTTGTCTTTACCTCCATTGTCATGAACCTAGATCAGGCTCTGTTACCACTTGTTGGGGCCCACGTAGCGGAGTGAGCAATAAAATTTAGGAGGAATAAATAAAGCAAAATATACATTAGGAAATTTAACGTGGTTCACCCAAAACTTTTGGGCTACGTCCACAAAATAACACTTCTAATATATTCCTTCTACTATTACAAATAGTTAGCACAAGTGTACAATTTCTTCTACTATTACAAATAGTAGGTTTTTTGAGAAAAATACCAAAAATAATGAACTCACAATTTCTTTTAGAAAAAAATATTTCCTAAGCACACACTCTAATTTTTCTTTCATAGACTGTTTTATTTTATAGTCTATGGTATACCTCACAGATGAAAATTATTCACTTTCTCTCTGTGGCTCTTTCTGTATTTTTCTCTCTTCTGAAAAATGATTTTGAATGAGGAACAAATTACTCCTTTATATAGGAGTAATTTGGTAGGTGACAGCCAACTTTTTTTGACAAAAGAAAAGGATTGGCAGCCAACTTTGAAATTGTTGTGCTGCCAAATTTGACATAAATTTGGCAGCCAACTTTGAGTTGTAATTCTTGCATATGGGCCCTCCATTTGGAGGGACTCACTTAATAAGATAATCCTAAAAATATTGGGTAAAAATCTAGCCAAGTACAATAAGATCAAGTAATGTTCAATGGATTTATAGATTACCCAAAAATAGTATCACATTTCCCTCCACGAAGGATTCACAAATTTTATGGAGTATTTTTTTGACAGTCTATTTATTTATTTAAAAGAAAAAGGGTGTAGAAATTAGATTTTAATTTTGTTAGATTAGTTTATTCTTACAAATTGTTTCTTTAAGGACTCTAAATTCAATTTTTTTCTTCCTAATGTTTAGGAATCAATACATATAAGTTTTACTTTTTTTAAAAAAAAAATTAATAATCTTCTTTTGAAATTTGAATTTATAAATAATCATAACTATCATTTAAAAACTGTCTAAATTGAAACTAATTTAACAAAATCGTCTTTATCTAAAATAATTATTTTAATTTTAAACAAAAAAAGGTACCTTATGACTTTTCTTCAAATTTAAAGAATAATTTAGTTACCATTCAGTAAATTAACATATATAACATCACCCTAAAGTATATAAGAAATACTTTTTGGAAAATGGAAGCGTACCAACAAATCTTTTTCACTTTACTTACAGCCTAAGCACTTCGTTGTTTTATTTTCAGAAAAAGGAAAGCATGTATGTTTTATTTTATTTTTTTAAATATTTAATAAAATGATGGAACCCACCAAAAATTTAATTTAAAAAAAAAAAGAAATACAATAATAGGATAAGTCATACAAAATTTAGTGTAACACCCGATAAAAAGACGAAAATACCCCTAGAATTGATTTTGTGCGTAACGTGTCTTCCCATGCTTTGATTGTAAATTCAAGACTGGATTTGCGATCAGTGTGAAAAACTGAGTCGGAAAATGGTCTCGACTCGACTTTAACACAAAAAAATGCGAATTAATTTTTCCCAAAATAATAAAAACTAGTGTGGTTTCCGCGCCCCTTCCGCGATGCGCTAGGGACGCGGAACCACACTTGGGTTTTTTCAAAATTCGACGAAAACTGGAAATCTGCGAAAAAGTGAGAATTAACACTAGTGCGCGATGCACATTAGTGTAAATTCGGTGCAGTTTTGTGCTTTTAATGAGGAGGGGTAATTTCGATCTTTTTCACACCCCATATTCCTAAATTAGATGTTTAAAGTCGAATTAAGGTCCAAAAATATTTTTTGACATTCATTCGTTCAAACACCCTTTCAAGAAAAATTCAAACATAAAGAAAATCAAGGATTCTCTCCAATCCTTCAAGAATTCTTCTCCCAAGTATGTAAGGCCACCCAAAAACTATTAATTTCAAGAATATCTCTAAGAATATAAGCTAGTTTTCACCCATAAACTTTCAAGTATTTGTTGAGATTAAATTCCTGTAAACTTTGTAAAGCATGTTAATTTTCATGATAAATTCCATAGATATCTTGATGAATGTTATGATCTTGGTTTTTATATTGTGCAATTAAAGTATTGTCATCCAATTTATATTCATTGATGAACAAGATCTATTATTGCTGAGTTTTCTTGAAAAATTTTGATATTATTTCAAGAAAAGAAAGACTAGTATGAGTACTTTTTAAGCTAAAATTCAAGAAATACATTCTTTGAACTGGCTCTTACATATTAGCTAAGGAACCTAGCATGTGTTGAATCACTTGAGTTGATACCAGTTTTCAGTTAAGTTAAAAGAACTTAGATGAGAAAGCTAAGAAGTAAGTTAGGCTAAGTCCCGAGAAATCAGATTTTAAGAATTTCAAGTCTTTAAGTATGAGCTGTATAAAAGTATTTTGCGAGTAGTATTAAGCACTGATATAGGTGAGAGTAGAACTAATTACTCAAACTCGTAAACTATGTAGCCAGCATAGGATAGGATTGTACCACGATACCTTTCTCATTAGCCACTGAGATGACTCAGTTTTGGGATGGATCCACTCTCCTAGTTCTTTGTCCCCTACCCCGGCAAAGTACGGGATGACTATGGCAGCGTGGGCAAGACGATGTATCACCACGAAACTCATAGTGGTAGTTGTCGGTTAGAGAAACTCCCCAAGCTAAGAAATTATATTTTTCTTACCAGTTTTCAACAGGTTATTTTCAGCATATAAAGTATTTATCATTATTATTACTTTATTATAAGTTATGTTTATATCCTTTCTGAGGAATGTTATGTACCCTGAGTTACTGTTTTTGTCATCTTACATACCGTACATTCCACGTACTGACGTCCTTAGGATCTACATCATTTTATGATGCAGACGCAAGTGACAGAGTTCCTCAACAGTCGTTTCGCTGAGAACCTGGCAGTTTCGAGATAGTGGTGAGGCCTCCTCTTAGTTCAAGGCCCTTTTGGTTGATGTTATTTCATTTCAGTCTTTATTTCAATTCTTTGGGGTCTGTCCCAGTGCAGAAGAAAATTCAAGCAGGCAGCTTAATGGATTTAATTGAATATAATAATAAATATTATTATATATTTTATTATATAAGTATACAGCAAAATTGTAATTCAATTGCAATTTGAAGACGTTGCCTGCTACGTGGTAGCAGTGAAATGGTGAAGGCGGCGTATGGCAGCATGAAGTTGAAGTGTCCTTTTGGTTTTGGGTTTTTCAATTTGTTTTGGACTCAATTATTTTATTTGAAATTTATTTTTATACCTATAAATTTTCCATAAAATTAGGTTTTACATAACTTTTGATCTATAGAGAAATAGAAGTCGCCGTGGAGGACGGAAAATTTTTGTTTCATCTTTTCTTCTCTATTAATATTTATTTTTATATTTATCTTTGAATGATTTGTGGTAATTTCTTCACGTCTATGTGGAGTTAAACTTTTCGTTCTAAGATTATGGTAGCTAATAAGATGATTGCT
This sequence comes from Solanum virginianum, assembly GCA_000787875.1. Classification (NCBI taxonomy): domain Eukaryota; kingdom Viridiplantae; phylum Streptophyta; class Magnoliopsida; order Solanales; family Solanaceae; genus Solanum; species Solanum virginianum. Next base: position 18,424 of record DF363711.1, on the reverse strand, counting down.
TAGTAATTATTAATTTAAAATATTTATTTATCATATTAGTTGTTCTTATATTCCTTTAGTCTATATTTCATAATCTGGCCAACCATGGAATAAATTTGTTGTTCACTCTGGATTCGAGAGATGTTGGAGTGGATAGAACACAGGGGTATAAGGAGCTTGTTCGACTAGAAAACTAGATTAATTCGTGTAAGAGAGACCTGTGACAACTATCGTTACACCTCGTTTGGTTCAAATACAGGAAGATAACGTTAAAACACTTTTATTGATATATCTATTCCTGCTTAACGATATAGTTAGGCAGTCAAGAATTGGGTTCGACATTCAGCTTCTGTAAAGAGCCACTATATTACTTGGATTGACCACGTACACTTGCGTATGCCAGGGAAGCAATAAGTTTTTGGCGTTGTTGCCGGGGACTTAGAAATTAATTACTTTTCTAGGTTATATTTTTTCTTTTTATTATTTAAGTGTTTTTTTAGTATTTTATTCTTTTTTATTTTTTTCTATTTGTGCAAAAAATTTTTAAAAAAATACTTTTTAGTACTCTTTTATTATTTAAGTGTTTTTTTTCTTTTTAGTATTTTATTCTTTTTATTTTTATCTTTTTCGTTTTTGTTTGTGGAATATTTTTTTTTGAAAAAATGTAAAAAATATTTTTTTTAGTACTTTTACTGATATGGATGATTGGAATAAATGGTGGTTGGGTGATGGATATCCTTGTCAATATTATGATGGACCCCACTTGAATATTGAATGTCATACTATTCAAAAGAGCGGGTTGTGCGCACCTATTAAATTCTTTGAATGGAATATTTGTCATATATGTGGTGATCAAGATGGTCATTGGGATGGTTGTCTGAACTTGTTTTCCCCTCCCTCAAACTCCAATTATTATTCTTCTATTGTTTGTGATGTTGACAGGGGTAATGAAGTGGAGCAGGCAGAACAAAAAGCTTGTACTAGTGAGCTATTGAGGCAAATATTAGAGCTACAGGAGAAGACAATGGAGCAACAAAAAGAAGCGAATGCCCACCTCACAAATATAGCTACCCATGTAGCAGAGATTAAGCTCAAGAGAAGACAATGGAGCAACAAAAAGAAGAGAATGCCCACCTCACAAATATAGCTACCCATGTAGCAGAAATTAAGCTCAAATTAGAGGTATATCAATTTAGCTCAGATGATATTCGTGACAAAGAGGCTCACATGAACACAAAGGTTGACATGAATGATATCCAATCACCAATTGTCGATGTTGAGGAGAGTACTTAAGAGGATGTAAATAATAATACAATTCATGAATTAGGTCATATTAGGGCTCATTCCTATCATTTTTCTACATTGTGCTTGGATGATAAGATATCAATTGAGTTATCTGAGCCTATGAAAGAGCGTAAGGAAGAGGAACAATATGTCTATATTCTTGAATTTATTGAGCAAAAATCACAAAATTACATTCCTCATCTAAGGGCCAAGAAGTGTAAGATATGATACCTATTACTTGGTTCCTTTATCTTCATACCACCGCCCCTTGAGCGAAGTAGAAAGATGGATGCAAAATTGGGGGTGTAATTCATATCTTCAAAGTGGAGAAAAAAATTGATTATAACTTGAGTCGTGCTGCGACATTAAATCAGGCGCTTATTGGGAGGCAACCTAATTCCAGTGTAGCTTTTTATTTTTATTTATTTATTTTTAGTATCACTTTCTTTTCTTTTTTGTGTATTTTTATTTTTTGCAGATTAGGAAAAGTCTGAGTACCCCAAAATTTGAAGCTAAGGAGCAATTTGAGTTTAAGTGTGGAGTGCGTACGACCCTCGATGAATATTGAGAGGATATGCTTCTGGCTAGGTCTAAAAACCTCAGGGAGTTTTTCTAATCCTTGTTTTAAATTTTAATTGATGCTTTAAGGACATAACATCTTCTCAAGTGTGGGGTGACAATTCTTCCAAATATATTATTTAGGGTAGTGTGTGCTTTAGGGTTTGTTTAATATTAAAAAGAATAATAAAAAAAATTAAAAAGTTAAAAACAAAACAAAAATAAAAAAAATACAAAAAGATTTTTATTTATTTATTTGTTTATATTTTTATTTCTCATTAGTAGAAGCACACTTAGCCCACCCCTTGGTTTTTCTTTTCGGTTCTTTTCCGAGAGGGTCCCTTTGAACCGAGTATTTTTTTCTATTTTAGGAAGTAAAGTTTATTTATTTTAGTTTTAGTTTTATTATTTATTTGTTTTTTGAGAGAAAAGAAAAGACTTTTTTGACTCTTTTGGTACTTGCTATTTAGGCCTAATTTTGGGTAGTACTTTCCTATGAATGCTTGATTGCTAATTAAATTGCAAATTATTTGATATCTAGATTCATGGTTGTGACTCTATATGTAGCTTATTTTATTTTATAATTTGTTATGACCCTGTCTCTCTTAGAAGTGAAATTAATCCATCTTGATTGATACTTGTGCCATGTGTGGTGAGAATTTGGTTATTCCATGTTTTGAATATAAGTCTAGAACTTGCCCTGCATGTTCTTGAAGCGAAATAAAATGTATTGCTTTGTTTAGGGGATAATAATAGGCTTTCTTTGATTTGTCTTGTAAAATTTTAGTCTTTTTCAAATATTATATCACTAGTTAGCCCTTTTGAGCCTATAGCCTTTTGTTGGTAGCTATATATTTACCTTGATCCGAATTTTGTTGAATCCCTAACTTTTGCACCTTGCTTCCTTGATCACTGTAGCATAGACTTATTATAATTGTTAAATTTGAAGAAAAACGATACGTAAGTGATAAAAGGTGATCAATAATAGTTACATGGTGATGAAAAAGCCCTCTTTGAAAGAATGTGTCATAAGAAAAAAGAGAAAAAAAGAAAAGAATTATTTGAAAAAAAAAAGAAGTGAAACATTCTTGATGAGATGAGATTGCTAGTGGAATAATTATTAAAGAGAGGGTTGAAAAAAATAAAGAGAAGATAATGGGTGATGAAGTCTAAAAGTGCAAAGTGCTTAGGGAAGTGTAAGTCACTATTATATAGTTTTCCTACCCATCCCTTAGCCTACATTACAACCCATAAAGGTCCTATTTGATTCTATTCAAGCATGCTTAATTAGCGGAGATGTACATAATGGGCAAGCCTATGATTTTTTGTGCATACATGTGAATTCTTTGTGAGTGCGAGAGTTGTTATTTAATGCAAAGTCCTTCAATTATATTCAATCTTTTGAATTGAGTGTGTGGACTATTTCTTTATGTGAGGGCACTTGTTTCATGATAGATAGGTGATGTTATTAACTTCTTTGAGAGATTAGGGGCGCAAAACTTAAATTTGATTAGTTAGAGTCCTTCCTTGAGGCTAGGAGGTTAAAAATTTGTGATTTATTTGTATATCTTGCGTAATAATTGGGAAGTATACATGATTATTTTTGGATGACCTAAATTGTTTGTATCAACCAAAATGGTGGTCCTATTTGATTTTCGTTTATGAGCTTTAATGGTTGCTCGAGGACAAGCAAAAGTTTAAGCGTGAGGTGGTGATGTTGGGCCAAAAATACATATTTTTAGTCATTATTTACCTCATATTTAATACTTTTATTTATCCTATTTGAGCATAAATTTTATGGATTGTGCTAAGTTATGTGTTTTACTTGTAGAATTAAATTGGCGGAAAATAAAGAGGTTTGGAGCTCAAACGAATTAAAAAGAGAAGAGTACAGAAGAAAATTCAAGCAGGCAACTTAATGGATTTAATTAAATATAATAATAAATATTATTATATATTTTATTATATAAGTATACAACAAAATTGTAATTTGAAGAGGCTGCCCGCCACATGGCAGCAGTGAAGTGGTGAAAGCGGCATATGGCAACATAAAGTTGAAGTGTCCTTCTGGTTTTGGGTTTTTCAATTTGTTTTCAATAAGATGATTGTTTAGTAATTATTAATTTGAAATATTTGTTTATTATATTAGTTGTTCTTATATTCCTTTAGTCTATATTTCATAATCTGGCCAACCGTGGAATAAATTTGTTGTTCACTCTGGATTCAAGAGATGTTGGAATGGATAGAACACAGGAGTATAAGGAGCTTATTCGACTAGGAAACTAGATTGATTCGTGTAAGAGAGACCTGTGACAACTATCCGTACACCTCGTTTGGTTCAATACGGGAAGATAACGTTAAAGCACTTTTATTGATGTGTCTATCCTCGCTCAACGGTGTAGTTACGCAGTCAATAATGGTAGGCCGGCAGAGCCGTGCAACCCTGTTCAGGTAATTTTAACCCTGTGAATCAGCAACTAAATAATCAAATAATTTGATGAAATTGAGGCTAAACATGATTATTAGAAAGAGCCACTATATTACTTGGATTGACCACGTACACTTGTGTGTGCCAAGGAAGCAACATTGGGGTGTGACAAACTTGGTATCAAAGCATAAAGTTCAAGAGTCCTAGGGGGTCTATGGAACTATTTCTAGTAGAGTTCGTATTATGGGTGTGAAGTGTGCCGCAACTATAATAGGGAGGCTACGGGATATTAGGAAGTGTCTTTCTTAATTGTCATTCTTTGTCTCGTGCTTCTGAATATATCTCTATGAAGTCCCTTCTAACTCGTGCGTTCACACTGTGTTTTTCAGATTTTGCCTTTTTACAGAGCTAATAGACAAGTAAGGGGTAGAGGATGCCCAACCAATAGAAACGCAAACCAGCCTGGCCGAATTCCTAGGAACCTAGAGGTCCAGCTGTGCCTGTGGAGCAGCCACAACAGGCAGACATCACCAATGCTGAGCTTCGCCAAGCCATTCAGACTTTGTCTGAAGTGGTCACTACTTAGGGAGGTCACCAGGGAGATGGTAGGAACGATAGGTTGGATACCGCCAGAGTTCGTGAGTTCTTGAGGATAAACCCACCAGAGTTCACGGGGTCCAATGTGAAAGAGGATTCTGAAAATTTTATTGAGAGGCTCCAGAAGGTGTTTCAGGTTATGCGTATTGGTGATACTATGCGGGTTGAGTTGGCTGCCTACCAGCTTAAGGGTTAGCTAGACTCTGATTTGATCAGTGGAAATGGAGCAAGTCAGATGGGGCACCCATCCCTTAGCCTACATTACAACCCATAAAGGTCCTATTTGATTCTATTCAAGCATGCTTAATTAGCGGAGATGTACATAATGGGCAAGCCTATGATTTTTTGTGCATACATGTGACTTTCCCAAGGAGATGAGGCAGGCTAAGGTAAAGGACTTTCTAAATCTGAAGCAGGAGAATATGAGTGTATGGGAGTATAGTCTCAAGTTTACTCAGCTATCCCGTTACTCTTCAGCTATGGTGACAGACATGCATACTAGGATGGATCTCTTCATGTCCGAGCTCTCTCGAGTGACTAAGAGAGAGGGTAGGAATGCGATGTTGATTGGGGATATAGATATAGCCCGTTTGATGACATATGTTCAGCAGGTAGAGGAGGAGAAGATGCATGATAGGGAGGATTTCAAGAGCAAAAGGGCCAAGACATTGGGCCAGAAGATAGGCAGGAGAGGGACTGGAGGTAGAGGTCACTCATCTTTCCAGCCTAAGAAAGCCGGACCAACACCTTCATCCGCTAGTGCACCTGCATCGAGGGTCAGGAATGAGCAAGGATCACAGTACTGCAGGTTTTCGGGCAGCCAGTCACAGGGTAGCGTAGCTCAAGACTCAAACCGTTATCCTACCTGTGGTAAGTGTGGTAGGTCTCATCCCGGAGAGTGCTTTATGGGCCCAAATGGTTGCTTCAGATGTGGTCAGGTGGAGCATTTCTTGAAGGATTGCCTTATGGGAAAGTAGAATATGAGAGATACAAGATCACATACAGTCTCTTCAGCATCGCAGGGTAAGCCACCTCACAAGGGTACTACGGTAGGGACAAGCGGGGGCAGAAATCGTTTGTATGCCATAGGCACCAAAGAGGAGCAGGAGAACTCACCAGATGTGGTTACAAGTATGCTCAAAATCTTTACTTATGATGTCTATGCATTGTTAGACCCAAAAGCCACTATGTCATTTGTAATCCCATATGTAACTGTGAAGTTTGGGGTTAATCCAGAATGTCTTCATAGACATTATTAGACCCAAGAGCCACATTGTCTTTTATAACCCCATATGTAGCTACGAAGTTTGGGGTCAACCCAGAATGTCTTCTTAAGCCTTTCGGTGTTTCTACTCCTACTGGAGAGTCTATTTTAGCCCAAAGAATCTATAGGGGCTTTCCAGTCTCAATTTATCATAAGACTATTATAGCTAATTTGGTGGAGTTAGACATGGTAGATTTTGATGTCATCCTAGGCATGGATTGACTTCACGTTGGGTATGCCTCCGTAGATTGCAGAACCAGAGTAGTCAAGTTTCAGTTTCCTAACAAACTAATCTTAGAGTGGAGGGGTAGCTCAGTAATTCCTAAGGTTCAGTTTGTCTCAGTTTTAGTTTCCCAACGAACTGCTCTTACAGTGGAGGGGTAGCTCAATTTTTCTTAAGGGTCAGTTTGTCTCATATCTCAAGGCCAAAAAGTTAATTTCCAAAGGGTGTATATACCACCTAGTCAGGGTTTAGGATTCTCGTGCTGAGGAATCATTTCTTCAGTCTCTCCCAATTGTGAAGGAGTTCCCAGAAGTCTTTCCTAAGGATCTTCCCAGAGTCCCTCCTAATAGGAAAATAGACTTTGGGATAGATACTCTTCCAGATACTCAGCCCATATCTATTCCTCCATACCATATGGCTCCTTCGGAGCTGAAAAAGTTAAAGTTGCAGTTGAAAGATCTTTTAGATAAGAGTTTCATTAGACCAAACATCTCACCTTAGGATGCTCCAGTTCTCTTCTTGTGTAAAAGGGACAGTTCTCTATGGATGTACATAGACTACCGTCAGCTGAACAAGGTCACCATTAAGAACAAATATCCTCTTCTTAGTATTGATGACTTATTCGACCAACTTTAGGGTGCTACCTATTTTTTCAAGACAGACCTTAGATCTAGGTATCATTAGCTTAAAGTTAGAGAGAAAGACATTCCTAGGACAACTTTCAGAACTCGCTATGGTCATTATGAGTTTTTTATCATGTCCTTCGGGCTGACAAATGCACTAGTAGCTTTTATGGATCTTATGAATAGTGTGTTTAGGCCATACATAGATATGTTCCTTATTATGTTCATAGATAATATCCTGATACCTAGATATGTTCGTTATTGTATTCATAGACGATATCTTGATCTACTCCTAAAATAAGGAGGAGCATGCAGACCATTTTAGAGTTATCCTTCTGACCCTTAAGGATCAGCAGTTATATGTTAAATTTCCTAAGTGTGAGTCTTGGTTGGCATCTGTGGCATTTCTGGGGCACATTGTGTCTGGTAAGCGTATCCAAGTTGATTCTCAAAAGATTGAGGCAGTAAAGAATTGGCCAAGGCCCACTACTCCCATAGAGATAAGGAGTTTTTTAGGCTTGGCAGGGTACTACAGATAGTTTGTAGAGAGGTTCTCTTCTATCTCAGCTCCCTTGACTAAGCTGACTTAGAAGAAGACTAAGTTCGAATGGTCAGAAGCTTGTGAGAAGAGTTTCCAAGAGTTGAAGACTAGGCTGACCACAACCCCAGTCTTATCCCT
>DF363712.1:56385-76842 GCA_000787875.1 Solanum virginianum | reverse complement strand
CAGCCTAAACCCGCAGCGGATGCCTCATCGGCCCGCCTATATGTAAGTATATGTATAATCTATTGCTGGCTGTGGTTCGTTGTTTTCTTGCAAGTGAGGTTAGTCAGTTAATCAGAGGAAACTCTGCCAAAATTTCGGTAGAATTTTGACTGTAGCTAACCTCGAGAGTAAAAGAATAAAGAGTATTGTGTGTCCCTATCGGACACTAATCCCGGCCCTGGGAGGGTCGTGACAAAGGTGTTCTCCAATTTGGTAAGAAAGAAAAATTGAGTCCTAGATACGTGGGATATTACAAGGTTGTGAGAAGAGTGGGGAAAGTAGTGAATGAGTTGGATCTACCCAACGAGTTGCACTTGATTAATCCGGACTTCTGCGTATCGATGTTGAGAAAATTCATGGGTGACCAAGTTGCATAGTTCATTTGCATGATGTGAACATTGAAATAGGATTTGAGTTATGAAGAGGTACCAGATGAAACGTTAAATCGACAAGTGAAAAGGCTAAGGAAGAAGGAAGTTGTGTCCATCAAGGTACTTTGGAGGAACCACCAAGTCGAGGGTGCTACATGGGAAGCAGAAGTGAATATGATGAAGTAGTATTCACATATTCCACTCTACTCAAGCCTGAGGTACTAAGAAAATTCTTCCAAAACCTCAAGTCCCATGCATTTTAGTTTCTCATGATGTATGCATTTATTTTGATGTTTATAGATAGTTTTGAGACATGTTTTAAAGTATGCATTCTGAAATTTTGAAAAAATGATGCTTGACTTGCATTTTTGCATACATATTGGGTTATTAGCTACTAGTTTACTCTTTAGAGCCTACCTTTAAGTACATTCGGGGACAAATGTTCTCAAGGGGGACTTATTGTAATGACCCTAGTTTAGGAGCCCTCCGTGCAGAAAAGTTATCCTAAAAAATAACTAGGAACCACTTTACGAGTCCACTTATGCCCCATAATTGTTATACAGCTCGTAGGATTGGTTGTTAAACATAAAACTTCAGGAAGGGAAAAAGTTTTTGAATGTGGGGTAACCCACGAACCAAGTTACGGCTCGTAGATAGGTTCGTGAGTGGGACCCCAGACATGAAGAAAATTTTGAGTTTTTAGGAAAGTGACTTTTGAGTTATGAAACAACCTATGGACTAGAATACAGGTATATACTTTAGTGGAATGCAGGAATAAGGTGTAAATTTAGCTAAGTGTGGAAGGACTCTACGAGTCCAACCATAGCTCGTAAAATATTTTATGGCCTGTAATGTTGATCATGGTTTTCAATTCACCAAAAGCCAGATTTTAGGATTCTCAGCTATGCCACTAGACGAAGAGACTTGCGGCTTATAAGTCAATCTATGGCCCATGATTGGGGTTTCATAATTTGCTTTCGACAGTTTTTTAATGTGGGACAATTTGGTCATTTCTCACAAATCTATTCCTATAGTACAACATTTTGGGGACATAAAGGGAGACCTATATAAGTCTTCAAGCCATAGAAACACCCCTCATTTTCTCATTCATTCAATTTCAAATTCCTAAGGCAAGAACTCTAAAAAAAAGGCTAGGGTCCCAAGTGTTGTTCTTTTCTATTGATTGGATTTCTTCCTCTATGGCTTGTCTTCATCTTTTATCTCAACAACTTCATTAAAATTCATTGGTTCACTATCAGCAAAAAGACAACACAAAAAAAATCAAAATAAGTAACTTTATTTGTGTTATTGTAGAGTTCTTTTTCCAAGCTTGTTCCCTAAAGCTTTAATTTTCTTTCTCTCTAGTTCCTGGGGTATGTGAGTTGACTTATGGGTATCCTTTTACCCATGGAGTTCCCTATTATTTATTTTACCTCTTCTTTAAGTTCCTCAATTCCAAGCGCATGTTAATGATGATTTCATGATCCCTAGGTTTTTATATGATGCTCATAAAGTCAAATGACTATTTTGCTATGTAAGTATATATACACAAATTTGAAGTAAGATGTTGATTCCATGATGGTTTTTGATATGGTTAAGCTTGGGTGATTCCGATGTCCCTTTTTAAAGAAATTTCATAAGACTTATGTGATTTATGATTGTTCCATGCATCAATTAAGCACGTTTCCCATGAATTATTACGATGGCTTGGGCATTTACGAAGAGCTTCAAAGTTAAAGTCTACCAAAGGTATATGTATGATGATTATTACCTAAAAGATGTTTAAGAAAGATTCTTAAGTTCGAGCTACTCCTATAATTGCTACTTATGATTCTAAGAGTATGATTTGAAAGATTTCATTAGATGTCTTAGTATCGAGAGGACTAGAGATTGGAACTCATCCCGCCAATTAAGGCATGATCTCTTAAAGTTAAATCCCAAAGTCATTAACTATGTGCCACCATAGGAGCCTTATATGCTAGGCTAGTGGATCCACATAGGCCCAAAAGTTATGAAAGATGCAATTGCAAAGTTACTAAGTTTTGGATATCTAACTTGGCAAGTGGATTCCTTTTTTCCCAATGGAAAGAGTGGATTGGCCTTTTCCCCGTGGAATGAGATCATTGGATTTCATGTAGTAGCTCACATGGTCTTACTATTGGTTATGGTCCACTCCCATAAGTTTTTATGATCTTATGATATCTCTTCACTTTATGTATTTTCTTATGCATTGTCTCATATTAATTTGAGCCATATTCCTTGTGCATTTTTATGCTTATTTCATGACCCTTTAACCTTATGTACACTTTTATGTTATGTTCACTTATGAAGAAATTATAATTTCATCCATGCACTGCATCTTACATATTAAGTACATTCAGACTTACTAACCCATATTTTCCTACATGATTTAACCATATAGGGACAGGTACTCCTCCATCGTCACATGGCTAATATTCAACACAAGATACTATTACATACTTGCCCGTATGCTTTAACCATGTAGGTACCGGTGCTCCTCTACTAGCACATAGCTAGTAGTAGTCAGCACTCGAGACTAGCTTATTATTGTGGTGAGCCCTTCGTTTGGAACTCTACCTATTTTCCACTCCATTCTGTAATTTTCTTCTTAGACAATATATTTGTTGTCCTTCTACAGCTTTTACTTTCTATGTTATCTATTATAGATGTTCTTTCTATTTTGATCGAAACTAACTACACCAGTTCTGTTCATTATTTATTAGTTGTATGCTTATGGAGAAATGATATTTCTAATTTCTCTACATTTTGATGTTGTTTCATTGCATAAGATGTCCCATAGCCCCTTTCCCTTTTGTTATTCTGCAATATGTTCCATTTAATGCCTATGAATGCGTGAGATACTTATATGGCTTGGGTGAGGTGCCTTCGAGTATCTTATTTGCCATATGACGACTATCCCCTAGGTTAGGTCATTACACAAATAATTGTTATCTTTTCATTGTGTAGCATGTTGAATTGGTAAATTATGTTCACCTAGCCCTTTGATCAAGGCACCAGGCAAATTTCACCATGTGACTTGATCCATCTATGGGTGTCGCATTACAAACCCTTACCTTGTCCCAGTACAACCATCCCTTGATCTATTTAGGTTTATTAGATGAGTGTAATAAAGTCAAATTTATAATAAAAAATTAGGCGAGTTCTAACATTTGCAATCTTTAAAAAAGCATTCATAATGAAGTGATAAATAATACATGCATGCACACACTCTAAGGATTATGAATTATCCAAGTTTTACTTTGTTTGTTCTTCATGGTTCCTACAACCCTAGTTGTGGATTTACCTTCTCATGCTTGTTGTCAATGAAAGAATCATGTTATGGATTTGCATAATTAAACACTTATGGATTTGCATTATTAAACACTTACAACGAGGAATTGATGAACACAAAATTAAAATTCTTCATGAAAACCACAAGATTATAATACGAAGATGATGTCAAAAGTAATTCAGAAGAAAACTCCAAGAACAATATACTACTCTCAAGTCTCAAGTTCTGAACATTCTAACTATTCTCTCTTTCTAAAAAAAATAAAACCTATTTAAAATGAAATAAAACTAAATCCTAAATGTAATAGGAAACTAGAATCGGGAACTTTGATGAATATAGTTACGGGCCGTAAATGGAATCACGACCTATGATTGGGCTTCATAGCCTGCACTACTCAAAATATGTGTTTAATATATGAACCCTTACAATAGACCATCTTCTAACATATGCCCCTAGGAGGTTTCATCTAGTATCTCTTTAGCAATTCTTCAAAATCTCTAATCCTCAAGGCCCAAACTGATGTACGACCCATCAAGCATTTTACGATCCATCTAATAACACATGTTCTCAACTTTTAAAAGTCAACCCTTCACTGGATCAGACATATGAAATCCATCTATGCTCATGGAATGAACCAACAGCCCATACAATGTCTCGTGAAACCTCAAAATTGTCACGACTCAAGCTTAGGGCCTAGACATGACACGGCGAATGGGAACTCAAAGGAACACCAAATAAGCCTTTTAGCATATCATTCACAGATCTTTGGTTGTGGAAGCAAAATAAACGACACAAGAGATATAAATAAGGGAAACGGGACTAAGGAAAGTTTTCATATTTATAAAAGCATAAAAGAGTCAAGCTCATAGCATAAATACGTCAATTGTCCAACAACACCTCTAACATGGAATGGAGCGGGGGCCAAGACACTTTCTAGGCTCAACCTCATAGTAACAAGTGTTCAACATAAAGAAATATCAAATGGCAAGAGTAGCATAGATAGTTTCCTCGGACTTGAAGACTCACCAAAGCTTATCTTCCGAAGTTATCAAACTAGCCATGTAGAGGATGGTCAAGAGGTGCTCCGGTTCCTACATGGTAACATCATGTAGGCATAGAGTATGCATTAGTACGTTTGAATGTACTAATTATGTAAGAAACAATCCAACAACGAGAGGAGCTCCGATTCCTACATGGTAATATCATGTAGGCATAGAGTATGCGTCAGTACATTTGAACGTACTAAGTATGTAGGATGCAATGCAATAAGACATAGGCTAATACAGTCAAAATGTATAATCATAAGAAATTGATAGGTATAATATGAATATGGCATGCATGATCAATGCTTGAAATAAAACAAGTTTGTAAATCGTATATCTTGCATAGTACGTATCACATATAGGAAGAGACCACGATCAACATAGACCAAGTGAACGACTACTTGGAATCCAAGGCATGTCACCCTCTTGTAAGGTCATTGAGGTACTCACCCCTCAACATGGTGATTGGGCATGTCACCCCCCAACAAGGTGATTGAGGTACTCACCCCTCAACGTGGTGATTGGGCATGTCACCCCCCAATAAGGTGATTGAGGTACTCACCCCTCAAGAAGATGATTGGGAATATCACCCCCCTAACAAGGTGATTGAGGTATGTCACCCCTCAACATGGTGATTGGGCATGTCACCCCCCAACAAGGTGATTGAGGTACTCACCCCTCAAGAAGATGATTGGGAATATCACCCCCCTAACAAGGTGATTGAGGTATGTCACCCCTCAACATGGTGATTGGGCATGTCACCCTCCAATAAGGTGATTGAGGCAGGTCACCCCCTCAACAAGGTGATTAGGGATGTTACCCCCAACAAGGTGTGGTCTACTTGCAACATCATAAATACTTTTCATGAATTCAATGCATACATGCAAGATCATCATAAAGTCACTTGATGTATAAACCATGTAATAGATCATCAATAACATGAGAATCCTTGTCGATATTTTATCAAACACCTGGTGGGTTCATAATGCTAGTTCAAAATCATACAATTCAAGAGTGAAATAATTTGAGAAAACTCAATGTAAAATTAACCTACCAACATATAGTAAAACCCTCATGTAGTATCCTTGAAATCTATCACCAAATCTCAAAGTAGATCATAGTTTCATAGCTCAAAACATGCATAGTCTCAATAGACAAAACCAATTCATGGTATAAGCTTGAAATAGATAGACATACATAATCAATCAACATTTCATAAAACCCAATATAATTTATAATTATAATTCATAATAAGAGATACCCATATATGATACAACTTGAAACCATGCTATTTTTATGAAAAAGAAGATTGGGCTCCATGGGTGAAAGGACCCAATGGATGAAACCCACCAACTTAAAAATATGCAATTTTCATAAAAAGGAAGATTGGACTCCATGGGTGAAAGGACCCAATGGATGAAACCCACATACCTCAAACCTGGGTTTTCTTGAGATGAGCTTGAGGGAGAACTTAGAGCTTGAAGAGAATCCTTGAATTCCAAAGTTAAGCTTGAAACCCTTGAAATTTGAATGAAATAGTTAGTTAAGTCTTAGAGAGGTGTTTGAGAGGGTCTTGAGTGATATAGAGTTGAAAAATGGCTAAGTATGGGATATTTCATGTGTAAATGGGCATGGGACATGACCCTAATTCCCTTAGGCCGAAACAAAAAATTAAGGAAAAACTAGCATTGGTCCGCATCATTGGCGCGACATGGACATATCACGCAGGCCATTTTTGTACTACTCCGCACCCTTATCACGTCGCGGCCAAGGCGCGAATAGACACTTGATAAGAAAAAATCAGCATAAATTATTTTTTGCTACGAGTCCTCTAAAATTTAGGTTATACCTATTTAGTACTCAATTTTTCCCCCTAATCGAGAATATGAAGTTAGATTTTTGATATCACGCACGAGTTTTGAGATATATAGAATTTACGATTATGGGCATTTCCGAAGCACATTTTTATGGTGTTCAATTATCTCCCCCTTGGGAACATTCATCCCCGAATGTCAAAAAAACATGCATAAGCGAAGTAATCATGAAGTTTTCAGCCTGATATGAATGCAATAATGCATTTAAATATCATTTTCAAAAAGTCTCAACATGATATCAAAAACAACGTCTGCCTCAGCTTCCCATGTGGCACTTTCAACTTGTTGATTCCTCCAAAGAACCTTGACAGAAGATACATCTCTATTTCTCAACCTCTTCACTTACCTATCAAAAATCTCCATCAGGACCTTCTCATAGGTCAAATTCTTATCTATAACACCCACAACATCCAAGGGCACTATAGCATTTGGGTCACTCGCACATTTTCTCAACATAGATACATGGAAGATCGGATGAACCATATTCATCTCCATAGGCAACTCGAACTCATATGCAACCCTTCCCACTCTCCTCAAAACTTTATAAGGACCCACAAACCTTGAGCTCAATTTCCCCTTCATGCTAAACTTGACCACACCCTCCATAGGTGAGACATTCAAGTAAACCCAATCACCAACCTTAAACTCAAGATCTCTTCTCCTCATATCAGAATAGGACTTTTTTCTACTTTGGGTTATTTTCAATCTCTCCCTTATCAACCTAACCTTCTCCAAGGCTTCTATGACCAAATCTGAACCTAGCAAAGCCATTTCTCCCACTTTAAACCACCCAACAGGGGATCTACAATGCCTACCATAAAGAGCTTCAAAGGGAGAAATACCAATGCTTGAGTGGTAATTATTATTATAAGAAAATTCAATGGTATATCCCAACTATCCTTAAACACCAAAACACATGTTCTAAGCATATCCTCAAGAGTTTTGATAGTCCTCACGGCTTAACTATCCGTTTGAGGATGAAAAGCCATACTAAGCTTAACCTTGGTACAAAGACCCCTTTGGAAGGACCTAAAAAAGCGAGAAGTGAATTGAGCACCACAATCTGAAATGATAGACAAGGAACGCCATGCAATCTAACCAACTCATATATATACAACTCGGTATAATCTTCGGCACCATAAGTGGTTTTGACTGGTAAGAAGTGAACCGACTTTGTCATTCTATCCACAACAACCCAAAAACATGAATATGTTCTATACAAGCATGCTTACTTCAAGCATCATTCATGCATGCCATATTGCTATATGCCCATCCTTGTCTAATTATGCATTTTGATTATGTTGCCTATCTCTTGTTGTATTACATCATACATAGTAAATTCAAACATACTAACGCATACTCTATGCCTACATGATATTACCATGTAGGAATCGGAGCTCCACTTGATTATCCTCCTCCTCCAGGTTGATAGTATTATCTTCAAAGCAAAGTTTGGTGAATCGTCAGCTTTGGGGATGATGTATTTGATCTTATGTTATGAAAAGACCTTCTTTCCTTTGGTGTATGCTTTTTGACTATGAGGGTGAGCCCAGAAAGTTGTCTTGGCCCCCGCTAAACCCTAAGTCTAGTGGTGTTATTGGACAAGTTATGTAATGATGCTTTGAGTTTTGACTCTCTCGATTCTTGTATATTTTTAAGCTATGTAACCCTTAGCCCTTTTATCCTTATTTTATATTCTCTTATTGTTTCTTACTTGCTTATATGACCAAGGATGTGTAATGATATTCTAAGAGGCTTATTTGGGGTCGCTTCAGGTTCCCCATTCGCCGTGTCATATCTAGGCCCTAGGTCCGGGTCGTGACAATTCACTTGAGTGGTTAGCAGAACTATACAATAATGAGACTATAAGGATGCAAAGAATCCCTATCTTTATTGTCTTTGACAAAGACCCAATGTTTACATCTAGATTTTTGTCTAGCTTGCAAGAGGCCTTGGGTACCAGTTAAATTTCAGCACCTCATTTCATCCTCAGACAGACGGTCAGTCAGAAAAAGTGATACAAATTTTAGAGTATATGCTTCAAGCATGCATCATGGAGTTTGCAGGTAGTTGGGACAAACATTTGGCTTTTGTAGAATTTGCTCACAATAATAGCTACCAATCGAGTATTGGAATGCCTCCTTATGAAGCCTTATATGGAAGAAAATGTCAGACACCTCTTTGTTTGAGTGAAGTTGGAGAAAGACAACTTACTGGTCCTGAAATTATGCAGTAAATAGAACACAAGGTAAAGGTGATCAAGGATTGTCTGAAGATTGCTTCGGATAGGAAAAAATCATATACTGATCTTAAATGGCATGATATCGAGTAGCAAGTTGGTGATAAGGTATTCTTAAAAGTATCTCCATGGAAGAGGATTATGAGATTTGGCCGAAAGGGAAAACTTAGTCCCTGATTTATCGGACCCTATAAGGTACTTGAAAGAGTGGGACCAGTTGCATATAATTTAGCACTATAAACCTGAGTTGGACAAGATCCACAATGTCTTCCACGTGTCAATGCTCAGAAGATATCATTCTGGCCCCTCTGATGTCCTACCAGTTGAATCTATTGAGGTTAATCAACACTTGACGTACGAAGAGGAACCTATCCATATTCAAGCTCAGAAAATAAAAGAACATAGAAATAAGAAAATTTCCTTAGTAAAGGTTCATTCGAGGAACCATTTAGGAGAAAAAGCCACCTGGGAGATGGAAGAAGATATGAGAACCCAATATCTACACTTATTTTGAGACTAGCATAAGGTAAATTTAGAGATGAAATTTCTTAAGGGGGAGAGAGTTGTAATGCCCTTATTATTAAATAATGTATTCACTTTCATAAAGGTATTCCCTTAAGATAAAATCAACCCCTACTTCACAATTCTTTGACTTGAGTTTATGTCGTTAGAAAAATAGATTTTCTTGAATCATAGAAATGAATGAGGGAGGGGTTTATTTTAGTGCAATTTATTTACTTTTATGCAATTATATATGTTAGACAAGCCTTAATAATAATTATTAGTTGTGAACAAAATATATAAGAAAGGAAAAAGAGAAAATTATGGCAGCCACCTTATTGGACAATTTTTCTTTTAAGATGCTTTTGACATAAAATATATTTTCCCCAAAGTAGGTGGGTTTAATGACCATATAAAACCTTATAAACTCTCTCATAACCATATACTTGATAAACAAACACGAAATAAATTAGTTCCTTGTAGTAATTGTGGAATATCATGTTGTATATAGTTATGTTTTTAGTGTGTATATATGCTTTGGAAAGATAATGCATATACCTACAACTTTTGTGTTTATGTAAAAATCTGAATTTGCTTGTATAGTATTGAAAGAAGGCATGAAACACAATGCAAGTTCTGGCCAGTTTTTTGTCTGAGAAGCCTTCTATGTGCTGTTGTTAGTATTTTAATTATATCTTGATGTGTGAGCTGTAATTTGTGATTCTTATAAGTTCTTTGCAACCGCAATACATTTATCTACAACTGGTATGTTTTTGTTAGGAGCTAATTTGGTAGTTATCAATTAAAAATAATGGATGCAGGTTAGGACAAGTTCTGTCCAGAGTTTTGACATAGAAATCCCTAGGGGTGTGTTGTTAGTGTTTTGATTATAAATACTTGTAAAAATGGTTTTTGAAGTGATTCTTGATTGCTTGCAACCTATATTCATATACCTGCTGTTTTCATATAGCCTAGAAAGTCTAGTTTGTCCATTTACCCATTCAAAATCTAGTTACGTTGCAAGGCAGTAAAGCTGTCGAGAAGAGTGTGATTTGTAGAAATAGGACTCCATTTTGGTATTTATCTTGTTAGTTTCTACCTGTTGAAAGTGTTGAATATTAAATAAGCATGTATATGAGTATTAAGGTGCTCACACTCTTGCACAATCTTAAGGAAATTGATTGAAGATACAGATGTCGTACTGATCCACGACTTGAACTTGGTAGGGTCGGTTGCATGTTAAAAGGCTCAGGTTCATGTAAAAACTTGTTCTTGTGCCTTTGTTACCTGCTACTACATTTGAATGTTATTGAACCCTTCTCCAACTCTTGTGCTAAAAACCTAACTTAAACTAAATATAGTATTTGCAAAGTAATCCTAGAATTTACACAGAAAAGATATCTAGCGTCTGATAAGTTATGCAGGTACTTTATCTGGTTGTGTTGATATATTTTGGGACTTGCAAGGAACTTGTTTAATTCGCCTATTTGTATGAATTATCTAATCACTTGACATCCTTGTGGACTTTGTCCTTCTTGTGGCTGTGACTGTCACCATTTGCATGACTCTTATTCGAATCAATTACCATCTTGATTATGAATTTTTTTCGTCCTAAGTATGGATACGGTCCATTTTATGCACGAACTAGAAAGTCACTGTTAATATGGTTCTTGGTTCTCTTGATAATTGGGTTTTCACCCTTCTTGATACAGGGCTTCGGTCCTTCTTGATACTTGATTATGTTTGGTGTGACAGCATGACTTACATATTGGGCAAAACTTGTCATTTGAATGTCTTGTAAAAATTATTCCAGGAACCTTTGATACTTTAATCATTAAATATCTTACTTGATACTATTGATATATTTGTTCACTTGGTATATTTACTGTATTCCAATTGTGTTGCTCTTTGACTTAAGAAGGGTAAATTGAGGGATTTAAGTTTCTCAACTTTTAGCTTTTACACCACTAAGCTTCATGCTTAGCGATAGTTGTTTCTATCGTAGGGAGTACCCGAGATGATGTTGAGGATGGCCATTGAAGATAAATTTTGGGAGGTATGCAGAAGATCACATTTGCATTTAGACATATATATTGTAGTTGTTTTAGAATATGATTCTCCTATTATATATGTATGTATAAATTTGAAAGGCTAGTGTAAATTATGGAACCATGGTTTGTAACCTTAAGTTTTGGCTTGTTTAGTTAAATTTGAACCAGCGAGCTTGTTTCTGTATTAAAATACCAGCTATGTTAAGATAATTGTATGAGATAGAAACTAGTAAATTTTATGTCCTTGGATTTTAACATTGGTAATACTTTTCAGCGTGCTACAATAGTATGGGCAATATATAAATATCTCGCAAGATAGTAGTTTAAATTTCTTGTAAGGCACTTACGGCAAAAACATCAACTAGAAATCAACTAAACTACCTTTAGAATAAAATCCTATACCTTTAAATATTTTTGAATTCATTACTTAATTATGATTAATATATCACATGTTAAATTCTTCGTATGTTAGTAAGTGTTTAATGATGTTCACACTCCAATAAGAAAGCGATTGATGTGAGTAATTAACCTAATTAAGGTTAGGATCGAATCCACAGGGAATATAGGGCATGATTACAAGATTTCACCACTAATCATTTCTAGCATTTATGACTACAATCTCTAAATGGGGGGGGGGGTTTTAAAAAATCTAACCAAGGTTAGGATCGAATCCACAAGGAATACAGGGCTTGATTACAAGATTTCACCACTAATCACTTCTAGCATTTATGACTAGAATCTCTAAATAGGGGGAAGGGGTTGTGATTCAAAAATAAAATAAAATAAACACTAACTATAACGCAAGGAAATACTCAATTTTGGGGATAACTTGGGAATTGTGTTCCCCATGGTTTATCGACTTGATTACCCTAGACAACATAGGTACAATTGGTGATTTGCATGAAAAACGGTAACTTAGGTTATTCCAATCCTCTTGTAAAGGTGAAGGTCGAATTTCACCATAGCGCTTAGTCGCCACCATGGCATGCCAACTAACTATTACCAATAGTCCCAATCAACCTCCCCTTAGTTAGGTTTGGTTGATTAGACAAGAATACATCAATCAAATTTTGTCATCTACTTCCCTTTTCCTATTCGTCACTACCTTAGTTGGGATCGTGATAGTAGGCGAGTTTCGGTGTTGGCCACTACCAAATAAGTATAATCATGAAGGGAAATAGATAATACATGCAAAACCCCAATCACAGAAATGCAAAAAACCTAGGTCATTTCAATGTCAACTACCCATGGTTCCCACAACCCCAAGTTGTGGGTGCTTAGCTACTCATGGCTATGTCAAAACACACAAGAATACAAATAATAAACATAGTTGAGACCTTTAGCAATACAAATGAAGGAAATAGGCACCACAAATTGCAAACTCACAAGCTTGATTGATCAAAAATGAGTACAAGGCAAAGTTTCCAATCCCCAAAATGGGTTTTCCAAGGAGAATAATAAATTAATCTAAAAAACTAAGAAAAACTTCAAAAATGTATTTCTCAATAATCTATGTTGAACCCTTCTCCAACTCTTGTGCTAAAAACCTAACTTAAACTAAATATAGTATTTGCAAAGTAATCCTAGAATTTACACAGAAAAGATAGCTAGCGTCTGATAAGTTATGCAGGTACGACTCATAGGATCACCTACGAGTCATAGTCGGGGTCTTGAATTAGGTTCTTGGCATCTTGAACTAAACTGGTACGACCCATAGGTATGAGTCATTGCTTGAGCTATGACTCGTATGTTAGTCTCATAGTCTTGGTCTTCAGTTTTTGGTCCAACATCTTGGCTCTCTGATTTTTGCTATGAGTCCACTTATATGGGTCGTAGTGTAACTTACGACTCGTATGAGGGCCTCGTAGGGGTGACCTCCACTTAGCAGATTTCTAAATTTTGGTCTCTGATTCTTACTACGACACACCTTATAACTCGTAGCTTGAGCTACGACTCATAGGTGGGCTCATAAGGCCTATGCTTTAGAAAATTCTGCAAACTTTTCTCCAAAATCATGCCAACCTAACTTTCCTGCAAGATTAACACAAAAATAAATCAAAATACTAAAAATGTGTTCTATTTTTACGCACATCAACACCATCAACTTAGAATTATTGCTTGTCCTCAAGCGATGACTCAATCTAAGCAAACAAAGAGAAATACATAGCAGTTATACTAATGGCATATACAATAGCTCCTCTGATCTAGGTATCTAACTGCTATTTTCAAAATAGGGTTGCAAAGTTATTGAGCAAGCAAGAACATAATGAGGGACCTGGCAATCCAACTATGACAAGCTAAAGAGCATCAACCGTTCACAATCACTGGTATAGTCATATGCTACTCAAGTAGTGCATATGCCCTCACTAGAAAGAAGTCCCTCATACTCACTCAAAAGCATTTAGAATTTAGGGATTGAGGAAGCATTCTCACTCTCACGATTGAAATTCAATGCATATTGACTAACACCATAGGCTTGCCTCTATACTCATCTTCTGTCTTGGTGATAGAGTGGAGTTAGATCACTTTAGGACTTATAGACTTGTAACATAGGCTCAGGGTGCTCTCTGGTGTGGCATTTTGGGCAAGTAGTGACTAAAGCTATCCTTGAACCATGTTTACCAACACTTTTTTGCTTTCATAATCCAACCTTTTTTAATCAATCCACCCTTATTCTCTTGTTTCGAACTCTTCCCGAGTTCTTTCTTTCTCTTTTTCAGATGTGCCTTGATTTCAAACTCATTTTTGCTACTTTAAGGAACTTTTCTTCTTTTTCTTCACTCGGTTCATGCTTTTTTTTTTATTTCTTTGTTGATTTCCCAACTAGCCACCTTATTATTATTACTTTACCACAATAAGGGTCACCTTCAACTTAGGCTTTTAGCCTCAGGTGAAGTACACAATATCTATGCCTCAAACCAGGGCCACCAATTGCAGCCACCCTCAACTTAGGCTTTTGGCCTTAATCAAGGTTCACATGTTCAAGGATAGATTGGGGCCAATGTCCTCATTTCATCAAACAAGGTTAAGTTAGCAAGGTATCAAGAAAGAATGAGTATATGATAAGCTCAACTATTTGGAACAAGGAATTCACTCACTCATCTAGTGGGTCATTTAGGCTAAAATTGGTTTCACTCAAAGAACAAAGGCCTAAGATCCTTTCCATATCCACCACATCACCAAACCAACTTTAGCATAACAAGGCAAGTTCTAGGTCTATACAAGATGCATGAATGCAGCAAAATAAGCTTACAGCACATAAGGCAATTACATCCATAATCATACATAGACTCACAGGTCATGCTTTCAATCTCAGGTTACCTTCACAATATCAGAACAAAAATTACCAGATACTCCAGAATGTATGAAAGCATCAATAATCATAACTTCAAAAATTTTGAGGGTACCCAATTTTTCATAAAACATTGAAAACAAATCTAAAAATTATGTATATGCCAATAGATAACACTACAATGAATTTACCTACTATCTACACTACCTAAACATGTCGGTTCAATAGAAAAGTAAATATCCACAAGGAAAAAGAAGCACGGCAAGAAAACCATGGGATCAAAAATAGGAGAAGTTATGGATGAGGCTACTCAGACTTCACCTTAATCCATAACTTCTACAAGCCCACAAAAATGTGATACTTTGTCCTTAAAGTAAAAACAAAAATGAAAACAAAACACAATAACATAGAAATATATACATACATCCCTTAAAAACCAAAAATTAACATCCAAAATATAAGTAAAAATAACATCCAATATAAGAATATTTAAACACAACCAAAAACTAACATAATAAAAATATTGTCTAAAAAGAGAACAAAGAACAAAGTATCCAACATAATAAAATGAGAACTGGGGTCAAAAAAAGTCAAACATCATGGTGCATCAAGCACCAGTCTCGAGCTGATCTGCGGAGTCCTGGGGCTACCTCTCCTCTGTAGTCATACCAGAAGTGCCCACTTCAGGTGGGGTGTGTTGTGCTCTCTCTCTCTTTGAATAGCCGCTAACAAAAGCGACTCCTGCACCACCTCCTCGGGTATGGGCTCCTCTTCCTGTGTTGACTTCTTCGAGGTCAGGTCTGGGTCAACGTGCTCGAAGGGCCTCTTCCCATGAGTGTCCGGACAGTCAGTGAGCCAATCAAATGCCTTATCTCCTACCGGTGCTACCTCTAGGGCTGGGACAAGGGCTACCAACATCTGTAATAATTCGACCTTAAACTTGGCCAGCTCCTCAGTAACTGCACTAGCATCGGTAGGCCTAGCTCCCTCTAGCCTCCTGTGGACTCTAGTCTCAAATGGATTGACCTGGGCATCCACCACTTAGACTCTCTCATCAACCAAAACTCAGGAAAATGCCCTCATCCTATCCTCGAAGTCCCGAACAGTCTGATCAATCAATGGTCAGACCCGTGCTGATAACTCTCGTAGCTTGCCCTCTACTACAGCCATCCTGCATAGTAAAGCCTGAAAAGCAATAGCAGAGAAAAGAGGGTCAACTTGTAAAGAAGATGTTGCTGGTGTTGGAGTGCTGGAGGATGGTGTAGACGCAATCTCAACGGCTGGCATGGGCTCTGCAGTGGTCGAAGTAGTGCCAGTAGTAGCTGGAGGTGACCCCAGAATCTGAGGATCTATTGGGAATGGCTCTAGGATAGTTAGAGAAGCTACTCGTGGTAAGGCCATAAGATTCTCATCAGCTTTTATTAGGCAGGGATTTATGGTGCATGTGGCCTCTACATGAGGGTCTCAATGAGGATTGATAGGAACACCTACTGTACTATATAGTCGATTGATCAAAACTGGAAATGGTAGTGAGGTGCTTGTCCGAGCTGCAGCCTTGTGAATATGCTCCGAAATGATCCAGGCCCAATCTATATCATAGCCAGCTAGAATGCTGGCCAACAGTACTGCTCTCTCAAGGGTGATCACATTATCCATGAAGGTTGGCCTAATACTCCAACAGATAATAGACCACCAAAACTTGGCATGAAATGATAGGTGTGCTTTAACTATGGGATCAACGTGGTTTGTTACCTACATCGGGTCTACATCCTCCTCGCAGATTTGATTGTCGATCCACCGTAGCAACTCTATCTTGGCCCCAATATCCTTCCCAGTCACCGCTATCCTCATTTTATCAATACGGCTATCATACTCCGTGGTGGACTGAGGAACTCTATAATTGGGTCCAAACTGCACTCATTGGAATGTCTCCTCTGAGATATAAACTCTCCTCCCCTGAACTATCACCACCTATAGCCTCGGCTACTCAATTGGCCTTTTGTTCTTTGACAACCCCCAATGGAGTGTAGCAAGATATGTCGCATAGAACTCACGGACTATGTAAAGGGCATATTTGCCTAGCTATTGTGTGGTCCACCATAGTTCGTGCTCATCCAACCCAGCATCAAATTCGGGTACTCTATCTAGGCTTGAAGCATTTAGCTAGGTCTCCTTATGAAATTGGCGAATCGGCTTGCCTTGCCCTTACGCTCCAACCCTTGGTCATATATTTCTTTCATTCCAGGGACACACCATCTACGATCGGCTAGGGGTTGGGACTAGACCTCTTCCTGCTGGGTCTGGGAGGTACTCTCGGACTCTGACTTAGAGCTGAAATATGAGGGGGTCATTTGTGGCAAGCTGCTATTTGACCCGTCCCCATTGCCCTATTGTTCCTCCTCTTCAGACTGGGAGAAACTACTAACTTCTATGGGTGTCTGTGCAGCAAGTGCCCGAGTCTAGGGTCTATTGGCGTCCAGGTCTATCCTGACTCTATGGACTTCCACAGAGCCCTCTGAATGCTCAGTTTTGGAGGATTTATCCATCAACCTCTATTGAAGAGTTTGGATTGCACGCTTATCTTTAAGGGGCATTTTATCTGCAAACAGACCAAAAAGCAACATGTAAGTTCAAGATGTTTGATCCACTAAAATGCAGAACAAAGAACAAAAGAACAAAATCAAATCAAAAATAGAAATTCATTGGTGCAACTGCAGGTTTACAAGATACAAGTACAGTTACGACTCGTAGGGTGACCTATGAGTTGTATACTATCCTCGTACAACCAATTATGCCTTCAAAATTGGTTTTTGATCCCAGATATGAGACATAATTATGACTTGTAGGGTGACTTACGAGTCGTATTCTGGGCTCGTAGCCATTTTCAAAAACATTCTTCAAAACTCAGATAAGCTTATGAAACCCTCACTACGAGTCATAGTAGGAACTACAAGTCATAGGTGAGTCTCGTATGAGAAATATAAAGAAACCACAGATGATTGCTGCTTGCTACGAGGGACCCTTACAATTCGTAGAGGGACCTACGAGTCACAGAAGTGCCTCATACCAGAAAACAGAAGGCACCAGTGGTGCCTAACATTTTCCCACAACAAGGAAACACATTAAATCACACAATCAACATTCTTGGCATATAACAACAATTACAAATATTTAGCACATAATCAATTCCCCGGTCACATTGTAAATACAAAACAACAGGCACCCCTAAGGATCGATTTACTTTAACAGACTATCAAGCACAATGCCAACCAAACACTTTCAAAGCTCATACTTTACATTAACAACATATTCCAAAGGGATGCAATGGTTATACATATCAATTAAGTCAAACCCCAAAAGTTGAAGCATAAGCATC
Organism: Solanum virginianum; assembly: GCA_000787875.1. Classification (NCBI taxonomy): domain Eukaryota; kingdom Viridiplantae; phylum Streptophyta; class Magnoliopsida; order Solanales; family Solanaceae; genus Solanum; species Solanum virginianum. The sequence goes on along the minus strand of DF363712.1, from coordinate 58,743 downwards.
ACACTCATATCCCCTAACTTTCAACTTCGACAGCTATTTAGACAATGCACGGGCAATAATCACACACTATACCCCATGAACGAATCATAAATTGTGCAATCATCATTACCTACTAAGGAATTTCAACACAAGTAGGTCCATAACTCAACCATTCAAAGTCTAAAAGCCCTAGATTACAAGTTTAGTTGAATGTTCACTATGCGGCATGATTTATCATAATCGAGAAAAACATATACTCATAGGAAACAAAATCACCACAAAGTATTGTAAAATGTAACCATGAAACTTACCAATTGATTGTAGAGGGGAACAAAAGTGAAGAAAATTGAAAATCAAGCCGAAACCCTAGAAATTGGTAACCTCGCCAGAATCTTTGTCGAAAAATGATGTGGGTGGTTGAGGTTTTTGCCGAAAAAGAGAAAGTAGGGGTAGATTTGGGTTTTCCATCGCCTATTTAGGGTTTGTGATTAAGAATAGGGTTTAAATTTTATTTTGACCCCTTATATAAGCAAACTGGGTCGAGTTTTAAAAATCTGCAGATTGGGGCTACAAGACCCCAACTACGAGTCATAGGCTAGCCTACAACACGTAGGTCATGGTCTCATAGCAGACCCAACACTTGTAAAAATTTAGGAATCATACCTGGGCACTACGAACCCCACTTATGACTACGAGTCATAAGGTTGGCTTGTAGTGTATGTGCCAACTTCTAATACTCACTAATTCTCTCTATGAGGCATGACTATAAGTCATAGTGAGGACTACGACTCGTAAGCCTAATCGTAGAGATTGCTCCAAGTGCCATCTTTTAGATCTTCAGTATTTTAATTTTCACCTGCAAACCAAATCTCAAAACACAACAATTCCCAAAATATTACAACTGCACTGGATCTTTAGTTCTTCAATTTTCACCTACAAACCAAATCTCAAAACACAACAATTCCCAAAATATTACAACTGCACCAATGTCTTTCAATCATAAAAATAAACTCAAACCTTCTACCTAAGAATCTCAACAATTAAAAACACCTAAAAACAAGCTAACAATTATCAAAATGTTTGGGTTGCCTCCCAAGAAGTGCTTTGTTTAACGTCGTGGCTTGACTTGGTCAACATCCTTCATTAACTATCATCGAGGGTACACACCTCACTTTCGCACTCATCTGGGTGTTTCATAGATTGACGAATATTAAACATGATCTCTACATCATTAACCCTAAACCGCAATTGACCTGAATCCATATTCACTAGGGCTCTCCTAGTGCCCAAAAATGGTCTTCCTAAAATGATAGGCACCTCAAAATCAACTTCGCAGTTAATGATCACGAAATCTGCCGAAAAGATGAATTTATCCACTTTAACAAGCACATCCAAAAGGATTCCCTCTGGCTTTTTAATGGTTTGATCCGCCATAAGTAACCTCATTCTTGTTGGGGTAGGAGTACCAAGGCTAAGCTTTTTGAATACAGCAAGAGGCATTAGATTGATGTTCGCTCCTAAGTCACACAAAGCTCTTGTAAACTCGACATCACCAAAGGTACAGGGAATGGTAAATGCATCAGGGTCCTTTCGCTTTTAAGCTAGACATTTAGTCATAATTGCACTACATTGTTGGAGTTCTTGTAAGAACTCTTAGCTCAAATTGTGTTTCTTGGTGACTAAGTCCTTCATATATTTGGTATCCCAGGCATTTTCTCCAAAGCTTCCAGAAGGGGAATGTTGATGGAGAGTTGCTTCAACATCAAGAGAAAGTGTTTGAATTTACCCTCCTCTTCCTTTCTCTTAAGCCTTTGTGGGAAAGGAGGAAGAGGTTTGGGAATTGATTTCTCAACGATCTTCGGGTCTTCTCCCTCAACCGAGACTTCACCACAAAGACCCTTTTCATTAACCTCATCCACAATTACTAGCATAGGGGGATCTACAGTGCTCTTGCCACTCCTATCATCTTCGCTATGCAATGTCCTTCATTCTTAGGATTTTGAACTGTGTTGCTAGGTAATGTGCCCTTTTGGCATTGGTTCAATTGTGAATAAACTTGCCCAAATTATTTTTCAAGTTATTTGATCACCACTGAGTGAGACTTTATCTTTTGGTTAATACTTAAGATATCTACTTTCATTCCCTTTAAAGTTTCATCTTGACGATCAGCTCACTTCAATAATTTTTCAAATATTTCTTCATTCCTGGAGTTGCTTGATCTGGTATCACTATTGTGTGGTGGCACATAAGGACCATTCCTGAAGCCTTTTCTTCTCCCCTATTCTCCCTCTGGCACTCTCTCTCTTATAGTATCCACCCTGGTTGTCTCTAAATATCCTATCACGGTTGAAGTTCTGATCTCCTAAGGGAAGCGCTTAA
>DF363712.1:46022-56318 GCA_000787875.1 Solanum virginianum | reverse complement strand
AGTTGAAGGTCTGCTCTTGATTCCCAGAGCTTTGCCTCCAATGGTCCGAATTGGACCCTTAGGGGTTGTCCCAGAAACTCGCTGCTTGGTTGCTTACAAAGTATGCATCCTCATTAAAGAATGCATCATCATAGGTAGGAGTCTTCGGAGGTTGGTGAGTGACCGCCTTAACACTTGCATGATTTTGCTTTAAAACCAAGTCCATACTTGTGCGAAGTTGAGCAAATTGTTCCATTATCTCTTCGTTTAACTTTGCTTGCTCACTATTGGTATTAATTGCATAAGAGGGTTTCATCACGCCCTGCTCTCATTGACCCCATGCTCTATTTGTTTTGACCGTTTGCTCTATCTTTACAGCTATAAATGCAAAAGTTTGGTCTAAGAACATGCCTCCCATGATTGTGTTGGCAGAAGCTTGACTATTCTCATCAAGTGCCCGATAGAAAATCTCAACCAAGGCATCATACACAATCTTGTGATCAGGGACCATCCTCAAGCATTTAGTAAACCTCTCCCATATTGTACTAATAGAATCACTCAGCAATTGTCAAAGTTGTTGATTTGGTCCTTGAAAACTTCTTAGATCTTGGGAAGTATCTTTCAAAGAATACTCTCTGAAGTTCAGCCCAATTTATGATCATACCGAGAGGAAGCTCAGACAACCATACAGATGCATTGCCAGTCAATTACAATGGAAACATTCTCAAACCCACAGCATCAAAAGAATGGTTATGTGTCCCCATGAGACTCTTGCAAACAAACACCACAGTTTGAAGAAGACGGTGGGGATCCTCCGAAGGTAGCCCTGTGAATAGACCACAGTTTTGATGCATTTGGAGTAATACACATGATACTATGAACTTAGTAAATACCAATAGAGGAGGCAGTACCATAGCACCGATAACATCCATAGCCATTGGGTTCAATCAATATTGATTCCACCCATAAGCATTTTCATTAAAGTCTCTAAGTTATAGCCTGTTACCCCTTTGTTGTGGATTCTCCTCTCTTTCCACATCCTTGTTTTTATGCATATCCTCCTCAACCTCAATATTCTCATTCACTTGAGCCATTCTTATTGGTAGTCAATGGATCTCCAAGTTGAGTGGAGCTAAGGGATTGCCTTGGCTCCTCGTGTTGGCATACAACCTAGTATGCCCTGCAAATAAAATCAAACAACAAAAACAAAAACAAAAGTAAAGTACAAGAGACTCTAAAAATCAATACTAGAATTAACTAATAGTGAAATACAATCAAAACCTAGTGTAGTCCGATTTAAATTCACTTGTGGATTAATCTCATCATTCAAACTTCTGATTCTAATTGCAAAAAGGGTTTTATTGTTCTTCAATTTGCTTGGGTAAGAAATCTTCCATGTCTTCTTATTTCATTATTGATTTATCTGTCCAAGCCATGAGTGTCTAGGCTTGATTATAAGATTTCACCACTAAAATCATTTTAAGCATTTATGACTACAATCTCTAAATGGGAGGGGGGGTTTGTGACTCAAAAATAAAATAAAATAAACACTAACTATAATACAAGGAAATACTCAATTTTGGAGACAACTTGGGAATTGTGTTCCCCATGGTTCATCGACTTGATTACCCAAGACAACATAGCTAATATTGGTGATTTGCATCCAGGACAGTAACTTAGGTTCTTCCAGCCCTCCTATGAAGGTTAAGGTCGAATTTCACCATGGCGCTTGGTTGGTCACCATGGCGTGCCAACTAACCATTACCAATAGTCCCAGTCAACCTCTCCTTGGTCAGGTTAGGTTGATTAGACGAGAACACATCAATTGAATTCTGTCATCTACTTTCCTTTTCCTATTCGTCACTACCTTTGTCAGGATCATGATAGTAGGCGGGGTTCGATATTGGCCACTACCAAACAACAATAATCATGAAGGGAAATAGATAATACATGCAAAACCCCAATCATAGATGCAAGAAACCTAGTTCATTTCAATGTCAACTACCTATGGTTACCCTAACCCCATGTTGTGGGTGTTTAGCTACTCATGGCTATGGGAAATGATACAAGAATGCAAATAATAAACATAGTTGAGAGCTTTACCAATACAAATGAAGGAAATAGGCACCACAAATTGCAAACTCACAAGCTTGATTGATCAACAATGAGCAAGGGGCAAAGTTTCCAATCCCCAAAATGGGTTTTCCAAGGAGAATAATAAATTAACTCACAAGCTTGATTGATCAACAATGAGCACGGCAAAGTTTGCAATCCCCAAAATGGATTTTCCAAGAGAGAACAATAAACTAATCTAACAAACTAAGAAAAACTTCAAAAAAGTATTTCTCAATAGTCTATGTTGAATCCTTATCCAACTCTCGTGCTAAAAACCTAACATAAACTATATATATTATTTACAAAGTAACCCTAGAATTTACATAGAAAAGACAGTTGGCATCTGATAAGTTATCCAGGTACGACTTGTAGGATGACCTACGAGTCATAGTCGGGGTCTCGTATCAGGTTCTTTACATCTTGAACTAAATAGGTATGACCCATAAGTATGAGTCGATTCTTGAGCTATCACTCATATGTTAGTCTCATAGTCTTGGTCTTCAGTTTTTGGTCCAACATCTATTCTTGCTAAGAGTCCACCTATACGGGTCGTAGTGTAACTTACAACTCGTATGAGGGCCTCGTAGGGGTGACCTCCACTTAGTAGATTTTTGAATTTTGGTCTTTGATTCTTGCTATGACACCACCTTATCACTCGTAGCTTGAGCTATGACTCATAGGTAGGCTCGTAAGGCCTATGCTTCAGGAAAATCTACAACTTTTCTCCAAAATCATGCCAACCTAACTTTCCAGACTCGTAAGTTAGCTCTTATGGTCTATGCTTTAGCAAAAACTATAACTTTTCTTCACAATTACGCCAACCTAACTTGTTTGCAAGATTAACACAAAAACACATCAAAATACTAAAAAGTCATTTTAAGAACTCACAAAATCCCTTGTTTCAGGCACCAAATGTGTTGTATTTTGATAGCACATCAATGTTATGTAAGCTTAGATCATATAGAAGAGCCATCCTCCTGCGAGGGTTGCCACAAATGAACCCCAGTACGAGTCGTAGCCCAAGCTACCAATCATAGGAGCTGTAGCAGTTAAAAGTGTTCAAAAATAAAATCTGAAAAGTTAAAGTTCAGCTATACAAGCTCAAGGTATGAGTCTTAGTCCCTTTTATGACTCATAAGGGAAGCCTCTTAGCAATTAACACTGTTGATCAAAAATTGGGCCAAGAAATGCACGTGTGGACTACGAGAAGGCACTACAAGTTGTAGTCCAGACTATGAATCATAGAGGGGGGTCCTAATAGTGAAGTCCAAAAATGCCAAGTGTTGACCACAAAAGCCCAATTACGACTCGTAGGGCACCCTACTAGTCATAACTACGTGTCGTAATAGGTGTCGACCAGATTTTCTTATTATTTAAGGACCTTTTCATAAATACTATAAATAGTATATGTTAGGGTTTTAGAAGGAGCTTATCATCTATTATTCATTGTACACATATTTTAAAGAGAGGCTTTATAGTAGAATTTTAGGGTTTTTACTTTGAGACTCAAATTTGGGGATTTAAATTCACTTGTGGATTAATCTCATCATTCAAACTTCTGATTCTAATTGCAAAAAGGGTTTTATTGTTCTTCAATTTGCTTGGGTAAGAAATCTTCCATGTCTTCTTATTTCATTATTGATTTATCTGTCCAAGCCATGAGTGTCTAAACCCACTGCTTGGGATTGTGGGAACCATGAGTAGCTAACTTAGGAAATCCAAATTATTTGCACTTCTTAAGTTGTGTCTTTGCATGCATTATCCATTTTCTTTCATTTTGCTTGTTGTTTGATGGTGCCCAACATTGAACCCCATCTAGTGACATGATTCCGATCAAGGTAGTGATGAATAAGAAAAGAAAATGGGTAATAGAATTCAATTTATGTGATCTCATTTAATCAACCAAACCCGGCTAAGAAGAGGTTGACTGGGACAGTGGGTAACAGTTAGTTTGGCACACTATGGTAGCCAGCAGAGTGCCATAGTGAAATTAAATCTTTCCTTTGCACAAGGGTTGGAAGAACTTAAGTTACCATCCTGCATGCAATGTTCCAATTAAGATTGTGTTATTTAGGGTATTTGAGTTAGTGAATAAGGGGGAACACAATTTCCTAGGTTGCTCTCCCATTTGAATGTCTCTCCATTTTAGTAGTTTAGTTTAATTTTCTAACAATTATTGCAAACCCCCCATCCTTGAGAATTGAGTTGTTGGGTATTTGAATTGATTATTGGTGAATTAAAGTGTCAAAGCCCAGTATTCCCTTGGGATTGAACCCTAACCTTGGTTAGGTTTTTTACTATTAATGATCACTTTATCCTCAAAGTGAGAGGTACTGTTTGAGTGATATCACTATACTAAAGCCATGACATAGGCATGACACGCATGGGCATGGGCATGTGCACCTTTGCTATGCTGCAAACATGGGTGTGCCCTCCGTGCCCATGGAGACATGGCTCTACTGTGTTGCACTAACTTTTCCAAAAACTTCATCGGAGCATTCTGGCAAATTTGATGTCCATTTTATGCAAATAAATAGTGTAACCACATAGATTTTGATGTTCTACATCCAACGGTGCGATTGAAATTCCCAACAGAGCCTCCTATGGAAAAATTAGGGTCTCACTTCTTTCCATCTAATTTTTGCTAAAAGAGTTCAGAGGGTGAAAATGTAGCCGGAATTCCCCCCGCCATCCAATAAAAAATGCATTTTAGGCTGTACTCAACATTCCAGGGATGACCACACCATCAAATTTCCATTCTAAGTATGTTTACCTAGTTTTCTGTGGCCATTCGATTTCCATTCCGAGTATGTTTACCTAGGTTTTTACAAGAAACTACTTTTTAACATCTAATTGAACTGATTTTGCAATTTATGACTTAAATTGACATTGGGACCCCTAACCCTCAGGCTAACCATACTTCTAGCCTAATTTGGCCGTTCTAGAAATAATGGAACTATCAGAATTCTATTTTGAGGTTGTTTACTAGGACTTTATTATTAAACTTTGTTTTACAATTATAACTTCTCATTTAGCATCAAAACCCATATAAATCATAAACATTCAACAACCATTCCAATAGTCCCAACAAGGCAAAAATGGCCCAAGGTCGCTATACATATGAAAACATATGTATACATAGATAACTATGAAAACATAAAAATAACTTGAAGGGTCAATACAAAGATCCCCAGGCGAGATTAAGAAAATGCATATCTGGCATGACAAACTTGACCCTTAAAGAGTAAAAGTGGCTATGCAAATGAAGGAAATAGATATCTCTCTCACGATGACCTATGCTGAGCAATTCTAGGAGGAAAAGTTGAGGGAACATGCAAAGGATTCCAAGAGGGATCGGATAGTTAGTGGAGGATTCTCCCACCAAAGGAGTGAAGCTCATCATGACTCGATCATGACCTTAGGCGGAATTGGTCTTGGCCGGAAGAATGAAAGATACCAGCAAGCACAGAGCAACCGTCAAAAGGGGTTCCGTAGAGTGGTCAGCCATAAAATATTCTAAGGCGGTCAACGGCAAGTGAACCAAGGGTTAAACACTCCTCATCCCAATTTCAACAAAGATAAGGGAGCCAATTCAAATCACCAAGGAGGATTAGATGCACAACCTTCTATAAATTGTGTAAAATATGGAAGACCTCATAAGAGTGAATTTTTATCTAGCTCCAATGCTTGCTTCAAGTGTAACAAGCTCGGAAACCATGTCAAATAATATAGGAGTAGAGGTACTAGGCCCTAAGACCAAGGTGGACAACCTCAAGGTAACCCAAGGACCAATAGGTTCTATTCTCTTCATGGCTACCAAGAAGTAGAAGATGCTCCTGATGTAGTTGTTGGCATGTTAAAAGTTTATGATTTTGATACAAATGCATTGTTAGATTTGGGAGAAAAATTTTCTTTTGTTACCCCATTCCTTGCAAATAGATTTTATGCTTATCCCAAAGTCCTAAATGAGCCTTTTGAAGTGTGCACTCCCACAAGTGAGTCTATAGTTCCACAAGGGGTCTATAGAAATTGTCCTCTGTCAATTTTGCATAAGGTTGCTTCTTGTAACTTGGTAGAACTCACTATGGTTGATTTTGATATCATACTTGTGATGGATTGATTGTATGCTTCCTATGCTTCTATAGATTGTCAAACTTGTAAGGTCAAGATTCAATTCCTAATTCAATCTATTCTTGAATGGAAGGGTGGTAGTTCCTCATATAGAGGTCAGTTTTTCTCATATCTAAAAGCCCAAAAAATGATCGCTAAGGGGTGCATATACAACCTAGTGAGGGTTAGAGGTGTCACTTCTAAAGTCTCCTCTCATGAGACGATTCCTATTGTAAATGAGTTCCTCCATGTCTTTCTAGAAGAGTTACCCAGTATTACTCCTGAAAGGGAAATAGATTTTGGCATAGTCCTTTTGTCCAACACTCAACCTATCTCCATTCCTCTATACACAATGGTCCTAGTAGTGTAGAAGGATTTAAAGGAACAATTGAGAGATTTATTGGAAAAGGGCTTCATTAGGTGAAGTAGCTTTCCATAGGGTGCATCTAAATTATTTTTTAAGAAGAAGGATAGGTTGCTACTAATGTTTATATATTATCAGCAACTCAATAAAGTCACCGTTAAGAACAAATATCCACTCCCAAGGATAGATGCATTATTTGACTAATTACAAGGATCCAAACACCTTTCTAAGATTGACTTGCAGTTCTGATACCACCAATTAAGGATAAGGGAGAGTGACATTCCCAAAATGGATTTTCAAATGAGGTATGGGCATTATGAATTTTTGGGGATGTCTTTTGCCCTAACTAATACACCTGTGATCTTGATGGACCTCATAATAGGGTGTTCAAACCCTCTTTTATATGTTCATTATGGTGTTCATTGGTGATATTCTAATCTACTCCCGAAATAAGGAAGAGCACACAGAGCATTTGAGGGTGTTGTTGCTACACTGAGAGAAGAAAGACTATTTGCTAAATTTGATAAGTGTGAGTTTTGGTTGAAGAAATTTGCTTTCCTTAGACATGTGGTGTCAGGGGATAGGATCAAAGTTGATCTTAAGAAATAGAGGTGTTGATAAATTGGCCAAGGCTATTAACTCTTATCTATAGTAGGAGTTTCTTAAGCATAGTTGGATATTATAGAGGTTTGTGGAAGGTTTCTTCCCCATTTCATCTCCATTGACTACGTTGACCCAAAAAAAGGTGATATTCGTGTGGATAGATGAGTGTGAGAGAAATTTTCAAACCTTTAAGGATCAGTTGACTCTGGCTCCAATCTTGACCTTGTTAGTGGAAATCGATGGGTTTATTGTTTATTATAATGCCTCAAGAATTTGTTTTGGGTAGCGTATTAACGCAACATAGTAAGGTGGCTGCCTATGCCTCAAGGCATTGAAAGTGCATGAGAAGAACTACCCAACACAAGATCTTGAGCATCTGGCCATGGTGTTTTCATTAAAAATATGGTGTCACTACTTGTATGGGGTTCATGTGGATGTTTCTGCCGTTCAGAAAAGCCTTCAACATTTATTCACTCAAATAGACCTCAATCTAAGGCAATGAAGATGGTTAGTGCTACTCAAGAATTATGATATAAGTGTGAAGTATTACATAAGAAAGGCAAACCTAGTAGTTGATGTATTTAGTAGGGTAACCATGGGTAGTGCGTCTCATTTAGAAGATGATGGGAAAAGAGTGCTGGCCAAGAAAGTCCATATGTTAGCTAGATTGGCGATGAAGTTGGATGATACTAGTGGTGGTAGTACGATGGTACTACACGGCTCTGAGTCTTCATTGATTGAGGATTTCAAGTTTAAGAAATATATTGATCTTGCCTTGGTTTAATGGAAGGCCTTGGTAAAAGAAGGAAAGTTAGAGGCCTTCTCACGAGGGAGAGATGGTGTGCCACATTACCAAAGGAGACTATGTGTGCTAGATGATGGTGAATTGAAAAGGTTGATATGGCAAAAAGCTCACAACTCTTCCTATTCCATTCATTCTAGTTCCAATAAAATATATAAAGACTTGAGGGATATTTATTGGTGAAACAGAATGAAGAAGGACATTGCAAAGTTTGTCTAAATGCTCTAATTGCCAACAATTCAAGGTTGAACATCAAAGGCCAAGTGGCCTAGCTCAAGACATTGATATTCCTACTTGGAAATGGGAACAGATCAACATGGACTTTACAGTGGGATTGACTAAGACCTAGAAGTGTTTTGACTCTATATGGGTGATAGTGGATAGAATGACAAAATTAACTCACTTCTTAGAAGTTAAAACAGCATTTAGCACTGAGGACTATGTTAGATATACATTCGGGAGTTGGTGAAGTTGCATGGTATTCCATTGCTAATCATATTAGATCATGGAGCTCAATTTACCTCTCACTTTGAAGTCATTTCAAAGGGGGCCTTGGTATTGACATGAAGTTGAGTACCACCTTCCATCCTCAAACCAATGGACAAGCTAAAAGGATTATTCAAATATTGGAGAATATGTTGAGAGCTTGTATATTCGAATTCAAAGGGAGTTAGGATGATCACTTACCTCTCACTGAGTTTGCCACAACAATAGATTCTATTTAAGCATTGAGATGGCACCATTTGAGGCTCTCTATGGTATATAGTATAGACCACTAGTTGGATGGTTTGAAGTGGGTGAGATAGCCTTCCTAGGATAGGACTTAGTCATGGATGCTATGGGAAAAGTGATACTTATAAGGGAAAGTTCAAAATAGCACAAAGTTGATAAAAGTCCTACTCCGATGTGAGAAGAAGGGACCTTGAGTTCAATGTTGGTGATTGTGTCTATTTGAAGGTGTCTACCAAGAAAGGTGTAATCTAGTTTGGCAAAAAGGAGAACCGAAACCCTAGATGTATAGGGCCTTACAAAGATTGTGAGAAGAGTTGGCAAAGTGGCATATGAAATGGAGTTGCCTAGGGAAATGAACATGATAACAAGTATATCATGTCTCAATGTTGAGTAAATGGATGATCCAAACTCCATAGTCCCAATGGAAGATGTGAACATTAAGGAAAATTTGACTTATGAAGAGGCTCTGGTTGAAATCCTAGTCTGTAATTAAAGAGGCTAAGAAATTAGGAAGTGGCATCCATTAAAGTGCTTTGAGGAATCAATAAATTGAAGGTGCAACTGGGAAGCGAATGTGGACATGATGAAGCGTTATCCCTATATTTTCTAACTCAGGCCTAAGGTATTAAGTTATTCTTTCCAAAAACCTCCAATTTCTTGCATTTCAGTTTTCTCATGATGCATATGTATATTTAGAGTTTATGCACTATTTTGAGGCATGTTTTAAGTAAGTATTTTGGATATTTCATGAAAAGATGTTTAGATTGTATTTTTGCATGCATACTGGGTTGTTACCTATTTATTTAACTCATTAGAGTCTACGTTTATTACATTTGGTGATGAATATTCCCAAGTGGGAGATATTGTAAGGACCCATAGGTTAGGAGATTAAGAAATGCACAAAAAAGTGGAACTGGGAAAGTTCAGAGGCAACTCACGAGCCCAGTTCACGGCCTATGGTTTAATCTATGAGTCATAAACTAGGATCGTGGATAAGGGCTTCATGATTTAAATTATTCCAAGTGTCAAGGGAGTTTACGAGGGGAATTTACAGCCCATGGAGTGAGGTACAAACCATAGAAATGGTTCATGGATTGAAGACCAGGGTTGAAGGAAAATTAAGGTTTCTAGAATCGAGATCACGGACAATAAGATGACCCGTGGTCCTTTATATGGACCATTGTTTGTTTTTGTGGATGGGGTCCTAAAAGATTGAAACTTTGCTAAGTTTGCGAGGATACCACGAGGGCTTCCATGATTCATAAATGGGTCTATGGTCCATAATATGGTTTCATAGATTGGGTGGTCAGAAACCAATCTCTAAAGATTTGAACAACTCTTCCTATTCCATTCATTCTAGTTCCAATAAAATATATAAAGACTTGAGGGATCAGAAACCAATCTCTAAAGATTTGAAAAGGAGAACAAGATGACTCAAAACCATGACTAGTGGTTGAGTCTATATCAGACCTAACACCCTCTTAGGACTTCACATTCCCTTTATTCTCCCATACTCTCAAAATAGTTTCTAAGGCAAATACACTCTCCAAAAGAACAAGCAAACTAGAGTTTTCAATTCTAGTTCCAATAA
>DF363712.1:9593-20807 GCA_000787875.1 Solanum virginianum | reverse complement strand
GGGCCTTATCGGCAACGGGTGTCAGTCAGCATTAACGGGATTTGGGGCGTGACAATATCATTTTGCTGAAATAAAACAATAATGTCTACGAAAATGCAACTAATATAAAATAATTTTTTACCAAACAAGGCATTATCAATTTTTGAACAAACAAGGGTTTATATAGATCAACTCATCAAAATAATTTATTTTTTTTTTGAAAATTTTAAAACTAGAACATAAGTATTTCAGAATAACGGATTAGACATTATTTTATTTATTAAATCCGATCAGCAGAACTAATAGTGGGCAGATTCAACGGGTCATAAAACATTATTACCAACAACATTTTACGAGAAATTCGGTCCAATCACGAATAAGTTTAATATGGCATTGATGAACTTTGCGAGCTTGAAATATTTGATATTTTCGGATTGTAACGAACTTTTAGAATCCAAACATGGACAATCGCATTAGAGAAAATAATCTTCTATGTCTACTTATAATCTGAATTGAGCAAAACTATTTTAAAAAATTTCTTGTAGTACAATTCATTGATCTCTTGTGAAAAAGTAATATAACTAATATAACATATATAATTAATTACAGAAAAAACATATATCGCTAAGATGAGTACGTGATTCTTCAAATATGAGGAAATTTATGGCTATAGAAGACAGAATATCTCGCGAAAATCTTTTATGTGTTATTTGAGGATCTATTATGCATAAAATAAAAATAAAAATTGATTAAGAAAAAAAAGATATAAGATTAAAAATAAATTTATAGAGAGCATACTCTCCTCATCTCGATTAATATGATAGTGTTCGAATTTCGAAAGCCAAATCAATTATTCATTAATCATAATTTGTTTATATGTCCTTTAAATATTCAAATTATTAACTATTGTAACTTTAGCACCATTTTACATGGCTCCCAAATATGTAATATTTATTCCAAATATGAAGGATGCAATTTTTGATGATTGGATTCTGAAGAGTTGTTACTGTCAGTAACATATTAACCTTAAAGGTCAAATATTCTAAGCTCACAAAGTTCGTCAATGTCGTATAAAATATTATTTGTGGTAACACATTATGGTCGGTTAAATTTTTCATCATCAGTTTGGTTGAATTTTATAAATAAAATAATATCCAATATGTTAATCTGAAAACGTTTATTCTGGTTTTGAAAATTTTCAAAAAAAGAAAAAATATATTATTTTGATGAATTAATTTAAACAATTGCTTATTTCAGGCAAAAGTTGAATATAAAAGGTCAACCTATAAAGATTGAGAGGAATGAATGAGGAAATGCTCGAGGAAAGGTTCAAAATAGTCCATTATCTTTGGACTTGGACTCAAAATCATCAATATTTTTTTACTTGAAGCGCTAATAGTACGCAATGTTTATGTTTCGACTAAAATAGTCCATTATCTTTGGACTTGACTCAAAATCATTCATATTCTTTTGGTTTGAGCACTAATGATACACAATATTTACTATAGTAGTGCAATTTTGATCATCCTCCAATTTTTTCGTTAAATATTAATAGAATGTTTTTTACTTTAAATGCAAAATATCATTTTCCAATAACCTTAAAAACATTATAAAGTTATTAATAACCAACAAATTTTATAATTTTTTTCACTCCAATATATCTATATTTTGAAGATATAAATTTTTTATCGTTTATTAAATTTGATCTTGTATTTCATTTGAAGAGATAAAAATTAAAAATTTCACTGTTTATTGAGTTTGATTTTGGTGAAATGGTGACATTTTTTAATTTTTATATAGTGAATTTATTTAATTTCAATAAATGGTGAAATTTTTAATTTTATATTTTCAAATCAAATACAAGATCAAATTTAATAAACAGTAAAAAATTTATGTCTTCAATATATATATATATATATATATATATATATATATAGTGTTTTTTCGGTTATTGGAAAATGGTATTTTACATTTAAAGTAAAAAATATTCTATTAAAATTTAATTAAAAAATTGGAGGATGACCAAAATTGCACCACTGTAGTAAGCATTGTGTACTATTAGTGCTCTAAGCAAAAGAATATGGATAATTTTGAGTCCAAGTCCAAAGATAATGAACTATGTTAGCCTTTCTCGTAAACCTTGTGTACTGTTAGTGCTTCAAGTAAAAAAAATATGGATGATTTTGAGTCCAAGTCCAAAGATAATGGACTATTTTGGCGGTTTCCTTGAAATGCTCCTTCCTTAATCGCCATTAATGTTGAAATTCTGGGAAGTAAAAAAACTACACAATAGTAGATTTGGTTCCACTTAGGAGTATAATCCCACAATAGACATGCATCATTAAGGAATTTAAATGTAAATGATCGTAATTAATTAAGAAATTCAGATTTTCCTTTTATATTTCATTCACTAAGTGATGCTAGAGTGGGTGTATCACCTTCTTAATGCCTTTTTGGGAGATGCTAGTATTTGTATTAAAGACCCTGTGATCAATCGTGATCTGAATCCTTTTTATCCTGATTTAGAGATTTGCAACATATATATATTTGTAATGAAATAGTGATGTTGTTTTAGTAGCAAGAATCAAGTTATATGGTATAGAGTAGTAATGCATTTAGGAAAATGCAAAGGTGGAAAAAGGGAGAGAGCAACAAGGAGCAATCTGAAGGACCACCTTCCTGCACAAGGGCAAGTATCAAGAGAAAGTTCCATCTAGTTGGACATAATTGTAATTCTGTTTCAACTAAACAGGCAAGGGAGGTTAGATTTTGTACTCTTTGGCTATTTTCTCTGTGACCTACCTCTTGCCACTTGCTAAATGTTTTGCAGGACAAGGGCAGCGCACGTCACAAAACTTCATCGAAGTCTAACAGTAAGTCTATTTTCTACTATATTTGCATTTAACATCTCAATTTGGAGACCTGGCTTTTGTATGTCATGACCACCGAGCTTAATAATCTTTCTTGTTGCAAGCATCAGCTTCTAAGTTTTAATTCATACTTGGGATTCTATCAGGTAAACCAACAAAGTTGCCAGAAAAACGTATCCTAGAACTTATTCTCGATGTTCTGCAAAGGTTAGTTGTTATCCTTAAATTAGATTAAGCTGTACATACATTTAACATCTTACAATTTTTTATTTTCAATTAATGTTAGGAGGGACACCCATGAAATATTTGCAGAACCAGTTGATCCCACTGAGGTTCTGCTATCTTATTATTGGCTTCGGTTTTTGAAGGCCATGTCTTCTTGCTTACATCTTCTGTTTCTTTAAAGGTGGAAGATTACTATGAAATCATTAAAGAGCCTATGGATTTTGGCACAATGAGGGCTAAGCTTCATGAAGGAATGTACCAGAACCTCCAACAGTTTGAGGTCTACTTTTCCCCTAAATTGGGCCTTTAGGTTTTCTTTCTTATCTGGATAAATCTCTCTTTTCCTTTCAACTCAAAGTGGCGTGGGATGAAATTTGAGGAAGCAGGACCCCTTTTCTTTCTAATATAGTTGGGCTGTTGAAGCATTTGAACCTCTAATCACATCCCATGTTTGTGAAATGCAACCATCAATCATTAATTTCCTGTCTATTTAATTTTTATAAACTATCTACAGTTTAATTTGCTATTTCCAGATGTACTCTGATCAACTATATGCATATGTTCATAGATTAGAAAGTAATACCTTTGGTCTGAACTATTTTGAGTACTTGAAAATGTGCAGCTCTCAGTTCTAAAAGTCGGAACTTCATTGTGCTTGTAGCTTAATCATCTTTTGCACCTCATGATTCTGCAGCATGATGCATTTCTGATTCCAAAAAATGCGATGCATTTCAACTCCTCTGGTACTGTCTACTTCAGACAGGTATTTCATACAATCCCTTACAGAATTTGACTAATGTCTAAAACAAACTGATTTTTTGAAGTATCACAAGAACCCGTAATTTTGTAACAAATTCTAATGATTTTTACAGGCTCGCGCTATATATGATCTAGCTAAGAAAGTATTTCACGTCCTAAAAACTAATCCTGGAAACTTGGAAGTGGAATTTCCGGTGACCAGACGAAGATCAATGAGGAGATTGCAAAATGAGGCCAGCGATACAAGACTCTCTCAAGGTGTTGTACCAGATGGTGCCCTTGATGTTTCTTCCAAGAATATTGGACTTGGCCCAAGTGTTCCATCAACATGTAGAAGCAGCAGCAAAGAAAGACCTTCATTATCCACCAAAGGTGCTGCTCCGATTGACAGAGCATTCTTATTGGGTAAGACAGTGAGATTCACACGTATTTCTTTGATCATCAGTTTGCTGTGAAAAGTTAGTCTTGAGAAGTATTCAAATGGGAAAATTTAGTCTTGAGAAGTATTCAAATGGGAAAAGTAAGTAGTACAAATTCCGATTGCTGATGTATTTAAACAGGTAATAGACACGGACAAAGGCTGTCTTCTCTTGGTGCTGGTCATTGTTCTACATATGAATTTTTCAGGCCTTCGCTTTACCATAAGACTAGCTCATTTCTGTGTAACCAGAATCCCGAGTCACTAATTCTTGTAAGTTCAATTATCACATTATTGTATTGTTGTGTTTGGCTGCTTTTATGGTAGATTTTGTATTTGCATTACAATTTACATTAACATTTGATTTGTCCTTGTAGAACAGGAATGCTAGTTACAGAGAGAGCTTAATGTCATTTGCCAGAGACTTAGGACCAACAGCACAAATGGTTGTCAACGGGAAAATGCAAAGGAACCATCCATTTCTTCTCTCTCACACAACTAAAGGTCCTCCAACGTGCTTAGGATTCGCTGCCTTTGCTACTGTACAAGGTCAATCTAATGGAGTTCTAACCTCATCTCCGAAACTGTCTAGTCCTGTTCGAGGATTTGGCTCCGTGCTCAAAAGCACCAGTGATAAGTTTGATATGAGTAATGCTGCAAAGGGAGATGAGACTTGCAAAATAGCTGACATGAGCAGTCAGAAAGGCCCCCTTCCTCATACTGAAAATTCAGAGAAGAAAAGTGCATCAATTTTGTGCTACAAAAGGAATGTTCATAAAGTAGCCCAAGAAGTGGCCAAGAAAACACAAAATGGAAGAGAGAGCAAAGAGAATAACTTATGCTCTCATATTGTTACTAATGGGACATCTGGAGATATGAAGAAGCTCGGCAGAAGAAGTGCTAAGATGGATGAAAACAAAGTTCTTCCAGTTGTACTAGCTCTGGAGCAATCTCATTCAAGTCTACCTGAGTTGAAGTGGAGAAACAAGAAGAGTTCCAATTTCACATCACGCACACGATCACAAAGCAAGATTGCAGAGCCCAATGTAAATGGTACAATTCCAGATCAAACCAAATATAACAGCTTTAGATCAAAGCACGAAAACAAAGCAGCTATTTGTGATCAAAACAACAATATTGGCAGCAGTAGCAACCCGAGTTTTCTTGAGCCAATGGGCCAATCTTCAGAGTTGAAATTGAAGAAGGCAATTCCTGTAATGCCATTTCCAACAGTAGCGAGCTCCAGGTTCATTTTTGATATGCCATTCTTGAAAGCTCAGCTAAATCAAATGAATCCAGTAGGGAAAAATGACCTGTCACAGGTATCAAGAGATAACATGGAATGGTCCTTGTATGGTCAGGGAAGTTATAAGAAGATGGGCAGGGAAGTAAATCCATCAGTTTCAACTCCACAGGACAAACTAAACAGCACTCTACAGACCATGCCGTCTTTCATTTACAATAATCAATCATCACATCATTCATTAGACACTGACTTGGCACTTCAGCTCTGAGTTAGCTTGAACAAATGCTGTTAATTTTCTCTAAAGTAGATTGGTTGCTGGATACTCTTTTATCATGTAAAGCTTTTAGTGCATTGAATTAAAAATATCCTCTGAGCAAGTCGATTGAGATAATCCTTGTAACAACTTGAACTCATTGCATAAGTTCAGCAAAAAGTTTATGTTAGTGCTAGAGTATTTAATTTTGGTTGGTCTTAAATGTGCAAGGTGAAGGATTAAAAAAACAAAGTAGCACATAAACAAGTGAAGTTAACTTAGAAAATATGGGATGGCTACTAGCCGCTAAAGAAAAGGACCACCAGATAAAAAAGAAAAGGGACATCACAACAAACTAGTAGTGCATTTTTACTCAAATGGGTGACCTATTAAGTTAAAATATACAACAATTTAGTACATTCAAGGTCAAAATTTACAGCAATTTAGTACATTTAAATCAGGGTGGTACAAATATGTTTTTGGTTTTTAATGTTTTCAAGAACTTGAACAAGTTTAGAATAGAAAGTAGATTCAACTACCCTATTGATTGTATACTAATGAGAACATATTTATATGTCAGCAGGGAAAAAAGGGAATTATTCCTCAAAAGTAGAAAATCATTGAGGATAAACATGAAGTAGTTGCAATACCTTCCACTTTCGTACTTGGTCTTGTCTCCGTTTGAGATCGCTCCAGCAAGTTTGGGAATTCATACCTTAATAAAAGCTACTACACTAGTGAATATAAGAATAAGTATATTTATATTGTTTAATGACGGAAAATTTTGATTCAGGGTTATACTTATGTGTTTTGGCACTTTAGTGACATTTATATTTTTTTAAAAAAAGGAAAATTGTCAAATTTGCCAAGTACTATGTAAATTGAACAACTTTTTTCTCTGTTATATATCTTTCTTTTCCTATTATGGAAACATCTGATTTTTGCCATCAACCCATAGCGGAGCTTCAATATGTGGGGAACTTTAAACCATAAATGGATAGTATAATTTTTGATGTATTTTGATATATGAAATCCACTCATTTCATATTCCAACTCTATTAATGATAGGAACAAATATGGAAGATTTGTTATGGACGATTCTAAATATAACATGAAATAAAATTGAGCATATCGGGGATTAACAACAAATTCTAGCCTTTTATCTAAATAAAGGTGACTCAAGTCTAATTTTTTTAGAAGCATTGAGAAAAAAAAAATTGTTTAATGAACAACTTCAAAGTACAATTGGCTGAACTAAAATTTGCAGTGAGAATCATCCGATGGGGCTGCACTGGAAACAGAGACAGACTTTCCAGTTATGAGAGGTGGATTTCTAAATAAAATACTCCTTTAGTATATTATAGTAATAAATAATGTATCTCTCAACATAAAAGGAGGAGTTGGTTAGAGAGTTGGATTCCTTTCTCGCACATTCTCTAGCTCTCCAATTTTCCAACATCCTCTTCCCAAAGACATTTCTAATAAATAATAAATCCAATCCAATTTGGTCATGGATGTTGATCAAATTTAAAGGAGGTGAAGATGGCGTACAAAAGAAGACAAGGGATGAGCAAGGCGTCAACTTTCACGGAGGAGAGCATTTTCCGTTGTGACAATGAGGGAGGATATTCCATTTCTTCGTCAACACTGGCCGCTCGGGCTGTTAGAGCCTCCGCCACTCATCGCCACTCTTCTCTCTCTCCACATCCTTCTCATGAGGTCAGATCCGCAACCCTTATCACCTTATTTTCAAACTAGTCACTCTTTGTAACTTGTACTCTTTTTCTGCTTCGTCAAACTAATAGAGACGACTACTGGATTCCCAGGCACTTCTTTAACTACTTATTGCCCTGGAATCACCCCTATAGGCTGTGATCATAAAGTAAAAGTTTCAGTTTTGAATAACCTGATTAGAGTGGACATGCATACAGCAAATCCCAACTAATTAAATAGTATGTGTTTTAGGGAAAAATACTTATTGCCCTGGAATCACCCCTATAGGCTGTGATCATAAAGTAAAAGTTTCAGTTTTGAATAACCTGATTAGAGTGGACATGCATACAGCAAATCCCAACTAATTAAATAGTATGTGTTTGACGCCTAGTTCATTGATTTAACTATATATTTAAATTCTGATTCATTTTAAACTTGATTTGTAATCCAATAATATTTCTCTGTTTTTTAACTACTTTCTTGGTTCTGATTCTTTACTTGGGAAATCAGGCGGCGCCTTCCTATGAATGTAAATCACTGTCAAGTTCCAATGAAGCAGGTGGTTTTTGGGGAGTTCTGGCAAGGAAAGCTAAAGCAATTCTTGAAGATGACAATATTTCCCAACAATTTGAATCTCCCAGAAGCAGCTCCCCAAAAGAAAACCAGGTGATCATTGAACCCATAAAACAAGCAGCATAAGCTCAAACAACTACTCTCTCCCATTTATCCAAGGGAATGCTTCTGTAAACACTTCATGCTTGTGTTATCAACTTTACATCTAACTTTCCAACATCCTTGTCAATATCCAGTTTTATCAGCGGTATCAGAACTCTAATGTGTCCAGAAAAGTGGATAACCCTGAACTGCGGAAAGGCCTGGACACCCATCTCACTAAGCAACTTCATGAATAAAGTCTTTTCAAGAATTATTCATGAAAGGCTCAAACCAGTGTTGCCATTGTTTATTTCAAAGGAACAGGAAGGTTTTGTGAAGGGAAGAAGTATTACGAAGAATGTGCTTATGGTGCAAGAAATAGTATCTGAAATCAGACAAAGGGGCAGAATTCCAAATATGGTTTTTAAATTAAATATGATGAAGGCATATGATAGGGTGGAATGGGTATACCTATTAAAGGTGTTGAGGAAGATTGGATTTGGGGAATGATTTATTGATATGATCTATAGGTTGCTTAGTAATAATTAGTACTCATTACTAATTAATGGGCAACCTAGAGGCTTTTTCAAATCCTCAAGAGGGCTAAAGCAAGGAGATCTATTATCTCCTACTTTATTCATTATAGCAGCAGAAATACTTTCCAGATCCTTGAACAAATTACTGAATCTAAGAGAGTTAAAGACATTTGGAATGCCAAGAGGTAGTCCTAAGTTTAATCATCTGGCTTTTGCAGATGATATGATCATTTTGTGTAAAGTGGAAGTGAGAACCATGCAATTGATGGATGATGCTCTTAGAAAGTATGAAAATACATCAAGGCAGAAGGTGAACAAGGACAAAAGTGCTATTTACATGCACCACAATGTACAACATGGGGATGTAGTGGTGGCAGAGGTGGCTTTGGGTATTATGAGGAAAGATTTTCCTTTTAATTATTTGGGATTTCCCATTTTTTATAAAAGGAAACAGAAACTTTTCTATCGGCAATTAATCAATCGGATTAACTCGAAGTTGCAAGGATGGAAGGGCAAATTACTGTCCTATAGAGGTAGGGCTATCCTGATTAAACATAAAATTCAAAGCATTTCAATACATTGTTTATCAGTGATGAATCCCCCAATGGGAGTATTGAATCAAATAAAAAAATGATTGCACAATTCTTTTGGAGTAATTGTATTGGGGGTAAAGGAAGGCACTTGACAAAGTGGAGTAATTTATGCCTACCAGAGTCTGAAGGAGGCCTAGGTTTTAGACTATTGCATGATGTCTCTACAACCCTTTTCTACAAGATGTGGTGGAATTTTAGGACTAACAACTCTATGTGGAGTAAATTTATGCAAAACAAGTATTAAAGGAAGAGGAATGTTAATGAAATAATATGGAAGCAGGGATGTGGAGGTTCACAAGTTTGGAAAAAAATGCTAATGGCCAGGGATCTAATAGAGCACCAAATTGTATGGAAAGTGAAGGGAGGAGGCTCAATGGTTTGGTATGATAATTGGACTGGGTTGGGTGATCTGTACACTATTTTCATTGAAGAGAATACCTATATGGAAACAAAAGATTCCTGTGGATGACACTTTAAGGAGATGGGGAATTGAAGGGCCCTCTAGATGCTGGTGTTGTGAGGAGGGTGCTCAAGAAACATTAGCACATGTTTTCCTAAGATCACCCATTAGTAACAAGACCTGGTCCTACTTTTGTTCTTTTACAGGTTTCAACATGCAAGGACTGCCATTAAGGGAGGTTATAATGTGGTGGCTGGAACGAAAGTTATGAAGGATATCAGATCATATTTTAGAGCCTCCCTGGCTTTATTATATGGGAATTGTGGACAAGAAGAAATAGGAGGAAACATGAAGGGAAATCTACTTAAGGATCAAAGATAAGCAGTAATATCTTGAGAAATATGCAGAGATTGATTCAGATAATATTTCTCTGTTTTTTAACTACTTTCTTGGTTCTGATTCTTTACTTGGGAAATCAGGCGGCGCCTTCCTATGAATGTAAATCACTGTCAAGTTCCAATGAAGCAGGTGGTTTTTGGGGAGTTCTGGCAAGGAAAGCTAAAGCTGGAGGAACACAGGCCTAGATTAAAAGTAGTCAGGGTAGAATGGGAGTTCCCCCCGGACAACTGCATCAAGTATAACACAGATGGGGCATCTAGGGGTAACCCAAGAGTCAGCTCATACAAATTTTGCCTAAGGGATCACAGGGGAGATATGATCTATGTAGAATGTAAAACAATTGAGGATACAACTAACATATGTGCAGAAGCCAAAACCATATTAGCAGCATGCAAGCATTGCAAACAGAATAACTACAATTAAGTTATCATCCAGACCGATTCTTTGATGCTTCTGAAGGTGTTAACAGCACAATGGAGAACACCATGGCATATTGCAGAGTTAATAGAGGAGATACAGGAATGTATGTAGAACATAAGTCACACTTTTGAGCATATATTGAGGGAGGAAAATCAATTTGCAGACTACTTGGCAAACAGAGCATTAGATAGAGGAGATGCCACATTCACAGACTTCATAAGCTTAGAAAGAGAGGCAAAGAGAATCATCAATAGTGAAAAGTTACAGAGCTCATATTTCAGAGTATCTCTATGAAAATGTCAACTCACTTTTACTAGTTGATAGAGAAGGGGATAGAGAAGATGCTGAATTCTTTAACATTGCAGATCCACGAAAGCTTGATCATAAATGTTGGGTTAACCCAGGGAGAAAACACAGGCGGAGATCTAGGGTTTATAGGGAAGAAATTGAAAGGGTAGGATTAGGAAAACCTACGATGGATACTTGTTTATATATAGAATTAGTAAAATATTTTAAAAGGAGACATATTAATATAGCATGTGTCGAAGTCAAAAGGCTTTTTT
Organism: Solanum virginianum; assembly: GCA_000787875.1. Classification (NCBI taxonomy): domain Eukaryota; kingdom Viridiplantae; phylum Streptophyta; class Magnoliopsida; order Solanales; family Solanaceae; genus Solanum; species Solanum virginianum. Next base: position 9,779 of record DF363712.1, on the reverse strand, counting down.
GGGAGGATCTGGATGAGGTTGTGCGAGGCATACTGAATACAGAAAAAATCTTCATTGGGGGTGACTTTAATGGGCATATCGAGGCAACTAGAAATACTTCCACTCAACATAGGCTTTTAGTAATGGATGTGGAGATCAAGAGAGAAAAGAAGAAGAAGGTTTTGTATGCCAAACCTAAGATTAGCT
>DF363713.1:1735-18006 GCA_000787875.1 Solanum virginianum | reverse complement strand
GGAACTTGTGAGTTTGGTAAAGCCCTATGTAATTTGGGGGCTATAATATAAACCTGATGCCGTTGATGGTGTTTGAAAAACTTTGAATGGATACGCTAGCCCAGTTACAATGAAGTTTCTTATAGTTGAACGATCAATTAAAAGACCAGTCAAAATATTATATGATATCTTAGTAAGAGTAGATATGCTCATATTTCTAGCTGGTCTTGTAGTTTTGGATTACGACATGGATATTAATGTGCTGATTATTTTGGGTTGACCATTTTTGCCACTGATAGATCATTGGTGATGTTGAAAAAGGAAACCTAAAATTTAAGGTAAATGATGAAGAGGCAAGTTCTAATATTAGTGAAAAATGAAAAGGGATGATGATTTCTAAGTAAATGCCATCGTTAATGTGGTGGATAAGGCTGTGGTAAGTCTCAGAGAGTTAGCCTACTCAAATACTGAATCAATGGCAAGAATCTCATTAAATCACGAGGAGGCTGATGTTAGTGATTGTGAGAAAGTGGTGGTCACATTGTTAGGGGTTGGGAATCACTTAATAACTCCAGCTAAACTCGACATATATATGAAGAACTATGAGATGCAGCCAGGGAGGCTGTCTATTGAGGTACCACAAAAACTCAAGTTTAAAGAGTTGCCGAGCCATTTGAAATATGCCTTCTTTGGTGAGAATGATACATTTCTAGTGGTTGTAGCTATAGGATTACAAGAAGGGTAAATTAAAGCTCCTGTCAAGGTGCTTAAGAAGCATGTGAAAGTTATTGGTTGGACAATTACTGATATTGTGGTCATTCCCTCAGGAATCTGCACCCACAAAATTAAGTTGGTCGAGGCTCGCAAACCTAGTGTTGAGAATCAATGTCATCTCAACCCTTCTATGTAGGAGGTAGTCAAGAAGGAAATAATAAAGTGGTTAGCTACAGGCGTGATATACCCGATTGAAGACAACAATTGGGTAAGTCCAATCCATTGTGTGCCTAAAAAAGGGGCTATGTCTATGGTAGCAAATGAAAAGGTCAGCTTATTTCAGTAAGTCCAATCACCAGATGGTGAATTTGTATGGATTATAGAAAATTGAATGCCTTTACAGAAAAGAACCACTTCCAGTTTCCTTTTACAGATCAAATATTGGATAGGTTAGCTGGGAGGGGGTAGTACTGCTTCGATGATGGGTATTCTAAATGTAATCAGTTATCTATCCCCTTGAATGATTGAGATAAAATGACATTTACCTGCCCTTATGGCACTTTCGCATTGAAAAGGATACCGTTTGGGTTGTGTAATGCACCGACCATATTTCAAAGGTGCATATTGTCCATTATTACTTAGTATAGGATTCCATGGAAGTATTTATGAAAGCTTCTTAGTGGTGGGAGATACCTTCGAACAATGTTTGGGTCATTTGGAGAAAGTGCTATAGAGATGTGTTGAAACAAACTTAGCACTCAACTAGGAGAAGTGTCACTTAATGATTGAAGAGGGAATTGTTTTGGGCCATAAGACTTCAGGGAAAGGATTACAGGTTGGCTAAGCAAACGTAGAGGTTATAGAAAAACTCCCCTCTTCGATTTCAGTCAAAGGTGTGCCTGGGACATGCTAGGTTCTAAATGTTCATAAAGGATTTTTGCAAAATTTGCTAGCCCTATGTCCAGGCTATTAGAAAAAGACTCACCTTTCACCTTTGACGTTGCATGTTTTGAAGTCATTTGAAACCCCTAAATAGAAGTTGATTGAAGCTCTAGTGATAATCTCCCCTGATTGATCTAAGCCATTCGAAGTAATATGTGATGCGAGTGGTATGTCCTTTGGGGAAATGCTAGGCTAATGTATTGGGCAAATTCTCCACCTAATTTATAATGATAGTAAGATATTGAATGCAACCCAGAAAAACTACACAGTGATAGAGAAAGAAGTCTTAGTTCTTGTGTATGCATTTGAAAAGTTTTATACATATCTTCTAGGCAAAACGGTTGTCATCTACACTATGCAACACTTCACTATCTTATGGTGAAAAAGGATGCTAAACAGAGGCTTACTCAATAGGTGCTATTGTTGTAGGAGTTTGATTTTGAGGTGAAAGATATGAAGGGTTGTGAGAATCTGGTGGCTAATCATTTGTCGAGACTTGAGCCACCATGCTTTAATGTTGAGGAGGAGGACATCTCTGATAAATTTCCTGATGAGCTTGTGGTAAGAACAACTATATTCGCTACTCCTTAGCATTCTCATTTCGCAAACTATTTGGTTTGTGGAATCATCCCCGACTTTTCTAATCCCCACCAAAGGAGAAAATTTTTGCAAGATGTGAAGAAGTACTATTGGGATGAGCCTTTTCACTTTAAATAGTGCATGGACAACATGATCCAAAGATGTGTACCAGAGTCTGCAATGGAGGTAAATTTAGAGGAATGCCATTCATCAACAGTTTGGGGCCATCATGGAGGAATAAGGACTACTTCTAAGGTGCTCCAAAGTGGTTATTATTGGCCAACCATCCGTAAAGATGCTCATGAATTTTCCAAGGCATGTCCAAAGTGCCAATTATAGGGAAACATCTCTAGAAGGCATGAATTCCTGCTAACCCTAATTATAGAATTGGAAGTATTTGACACCAAGCAGTGGATTTCATGGGGCCTTTCGTAAGTTCTTGTGGCAACAAAAACATCTTGCTGGCTGTCGCCTATGTCTCAAAATGGGTCAAAGCAGTGGCATTTCCAACTAATGATGGCAAAGGGTGATGCAACTTTTTAAGAGAAATAACCTTACTCAATTTGCACTCCCCAAGCCATCATTGCAGATAGTGGATCCCATTTCTGCATTAGTATGTCTGGGTCACTGTTAAGCAAGAATGGGGTTAAGCATAAGCTAACAACTCCCTATCTTCCACAAACTAGTGGGAAAGTAGTGGTGTCTATTATAGAGATAAAAATGATCCTTTAAAAGATCGTGAATGGAAATCAGAGCAATTAGGCAGCAAAGTTGGATGATACATTATGGGCTTACTGGACAGCACAGAAATCTCAATTAATATGTAACCTTATCAATTGGTCTTCGGCAAGGCTTTCCATTTTCCTATAGAGTTAGAACGCAGAGCCTTGTGGGCTCTAAAAAGGCTCAATTTCAAGCATGATGAAGCTCTACAGGCTCGACTGACCCAATTCTATCTATTGGATGAGTACAAGTTAAAAGCTTATGAAATCTTGACTCTCTATAAGGTGAAAATGAAAAGGTGGGATGATTTAAAGATTTTGAAAAGAGAATTTGCTGAAGGGGATCTGATGATGTTCTAAACTTAATGCTGCATTTTTTACCCAAAAAACTCAAGTCAAAGTGGTTTGGACCTTTTAATTTTACTGAAGTACTCACTAATGGTGTGGTGGAAGTTAAAAACTATAATGGGGAGATATTCAAGATGAATGGTCTAAGGCCCAACAAATACTATGGCAAACCACCATATATTAGGTGGTTAACATTATGTACGTGAATGAGATATGATCTGTAATGGACATCATCGTGTCACGACATACACCCAGGCTCTTCTTGAGAGCTAACTCACGTATTAGTGGATTTATAATAATATGTGCTGATGGTGCAAGTCTTAAGATTGAAAAATAAGGCAAGGAAAAGGTAAAGACATGCTCTAGATCGACGAAACGCTAACTGAACTCAGGGACCTTGGTTTTAACTGCTTTTTGGGTCATTTGATGATCCTGGAGTTGTTAAATTTGGTGATGAAACACCCCTCATGTGCTTCGAAATGCTATATAATTGTAATTTCCATGTCCCAAAATTCATGAGTGAATTCAGAATCCGACTTCATATTCTCGATTAGGGGGAAACATTTAGTGGGAAATAGGTATAACTCGGATTTTAGAAGACCTGGAACAAAAATAATTTTCACTAATTTTTGAAATGGTCCCTCCGCATTCAATCTACATTGCAGACTGGACGTAGACCAGTGTTACATTTTCCCCAGTTTCTTATTTCATCCAAGGGCATTGGGGTAATAGGCCCATGCCGATTTAAACGTGAAATCTTCCATACTTAGCCATTTTTTAATTCTATAACTCTCAAAACCCTCTCTAAAACCTCTTCAAGACTTTATCAAATCTCTCATTCAAATTCAAGGATTTCAAGCTCAGTTTTAAAACTCAAGAGCCCATGTCAAGTTTCAAGTTTCCCCCAACTCAGTTTCAAGAAAACCCAAGTTTAAGGTATGTGGGTCTTCATCCATGGGTCCTTTCACCCATAGAGCCCAACCCTCTCTCTTCAAGTTCATCGCAAGAAATTCAAGGTTTAAGGTATGTGGGTTTTCATCCATGGGTCGTTTCACCCATGGAGTCCGTCCTTTTTTTTTTTTAGTGAAAATTGCATGATTTTAAGATGTATTAGTGGGTATCATTTAATATGAAATATGAACATAAATTATGTTGGAGTTTTTATCGAGTATTGATTGATTATGCATGAATATTTATTTTAAGCTTATTCCATGAGTTGATTTTTATCTATTGAGAGTATGCATGATTTGAGCTATGAAACTATGAACTATTATCAACTTTTGTGATGTATTTCAAGATACCCTAAATGAAGGTTTTACTACAATATTGGTGGGTTGATTTTGAGTTGATTTTACTTTTCTTGTTATACTCTTGAGTTGCATGATTTTAAACAATATCATGAACCCACCATGTATTTGATGAAATTATTGATAAGAATTCTCAAGTTGTTGATGAACTATTACATGATTTACAAGTCAAGCGACTTCATGATGATTAAGGGCTTTTAAACATTTATTGAATTCGTGAAAAATATCTATGATTTTACAAGTATCAAGTTAAGCCCTATTTCGAGGTTTTAACCTCTTGTATTCATGTCAAGGCAAGGGATCACGCATGATTATTATTAACTCTTATGTTCAAGTTAGGCTCACTAGTAGATGTCAAGCATGTGAACGAGCTATTCAAGTCATGTTATCATGTTTCTTATAAGTTATTCAAGTTATGATTATTTCAAGTATTCCGTGGGATTTGACTTAGCACCGATTGAGGCTTAAGATGGGACTCATGTTATGATTAAAGTATGATTATTTCAAATATTCAGTGGGATTAGACTTTGCACCGATTGAGGCTTAAGATAGGGGCTCGCCACAAAGGGTCCTTGTATAAAGTCATTAGTCTCTAAACTATGTGCTACCATAGGATTATATATTTTACCCTTGCTATGCCAGTGGATCCACCTAGTTCATATTATTATGTTTTGTTTACCTTGGCAAGTAGATCACACTTTCTCGGGGGGTGTCATGCCCGGTCAACTCTACTAAGGGGGTGTCATGCCTTAGATTCCAAGTTGTAGCAGCTTGGTCTATGTCTGTTGAGGTCCCTTCCCACATATGTATGATATATTATGCAAGCATATTTTATTACAAACATTGTCATGCATGTCATATTGAGATTATATATCCATTGATTACGATTATGCATTTTGAATACATTGGCTTATGTCTTTGTAGGATGACACCCCGCATACTTAGTATATTCAAACATACTAACACATACTCTATGCCTACATAATATTACCATGTAGGGATCGGAGCTCCTTTTGATTATCCTCCTCCGTGTGGCTAGCTCGGTACTTCAAAGAAAGCCTTGGTGAGTCCTCAACTGTGAGGACAATATCTATGTTACTCATGCTATGTTGAGACTTCTTTTATGTTGAACACTTGTTATCATGAGTGTGTGCTCGGAAAGTGTCTTGGCCCTCGCTCCATTATAAAGTAGAGGTGCTATTGGATACTAAGTTTGTATATGCTTTTGAGTTTGACTCTTCTTATGATTCTATGTTTATGAAAGACTTCCCTTAATCTTGTTTCCTTTTTTATACTTGACTCTTCTTGATGTTTATTTTCTTTTTTGCAGCCAAGGATGTGTACTAGATATGATAAGAGGCTTGTCTGGGTTGTCTTCGGACTTCCCATTCGCTGTGTCACATCTAGGCCTTAGGCTTGGGTCATGACAAGCTTGGTATCAGAGCAATAGGTTGTTAATGATCCTCAAAAAGCTAGCACACCACGTCAATTAGAGTCTTATTCATGGTTGTGAAGCGCGCCACAACTATGAATAGGAGGCTATGAGGCGTTTAGGAAATATTTCACTTCTTCATGATCTATATTGTGCTTTAGATGTAAAGATAAAGCATTTCCACCTAGAGAATGCTCTTTGCTCTTCTAGATCATGCCTCTACCAAAAGGAAGACTAAGGAGAGCTCATACAACTGAGGAGAAACCAGCTCCTCCCACTCTCAAGATCCGCAAGATAGAGGGGTAGCCCAAGATGAGTTCCAGGATACCATCACAATGTTGGCCCGTGCTATGACCAGCCAAATGAACCAAGGGGCCCAAGCTCTTCATGGTCCTATTTTGGCCTCAAGGGTCAGGGATTTAACAAGGATGAACCTTCTGGAGTTTCATGGGTCTAAGGTGGAAGAAGATCCCCAAGAGTTCATCGATGAGGTGTATAAGGTGCTATCTATCATAGGGGTAAATTTGGACGAGAAGTTGGAAATAGCGGCCTACCAACTCAAAGGTCTGGCCCAAATTTGGTTTGCTCAATGGAAATTGAAGAGGAGAAGTGATGATGCTATTCCTTGGGAGAAGTTCAAAGCCACCTTCCTCGACTGGTTCTTCCCTATCGAATTTAGAGAGGCTAGGATGATGGAGTTTATGAACCTCAAGCAAGGTTTCATGAGTGTGAGGGAGTATGCCCTCAAGTTCAAGAAGATTTCCAAGTATGCTCCATATTTGGTTGCTGACCCTAGAGCTAGAATCAACAAGTTTTTGTCGGGAGTGTTCGATTCAATGGTCTTTCGAACTAGGTATGGGCATTTTGAATTTGTGGAAATGTCTTTTGGCTTGACTAATGCACCGACAATATTTATGGATCTCATGAATAGGGTCTTTAAACCCTACCTTGATATATTTGTGGTGGTCTTTATTGATGATATATTGATTTATTCCCAGAGTAAGGAAGAACATGTGAATCATTTTAGGGTGGTGTTGCAAATCTTCAGGGACGAAAGGTTGTATGCCAAATATGAACAGTGTGAATTTTGGTTGAAAGAGGTTGCATTTTTAGGGCATATAGTGTCGACTGATGGCATTAAGGTGGGTCCTAAGAAGACAGAGGTGATAAGAAATTGGCCTAGGCCCTTGGCTCCGACTGATATTAGGAGTTTCTTGGGTATAGCGGGTTACTATCGGACGTTTGTGAATGGTTTCTTTTCTATTTCTTCCCCTATGACAAAGTTAATCCAAAAGGAGGCAAAATTTGTTTGGATCGATGAATATGAAAGCATTTTCAAACTTTGAAAGACAAGCTTATCTCCGCTCCTATCTTATCTCTATCAAAAGGGTTAGAAGGGTTTGTGGTTTATTCTGATGCCTCAAGATTGGTTTAGGGTATGTTTTGATGCAAAATGGCAAGGTTATAGCATATGCCTCTAGGTAACTTAAGGTGCATGAGCAAAATTATACCACCCATGATCTTGAATTAGTGGTCGTGGTTTTTGCTTTGAAAATTTGGCATCATTATTTGTATGCGGTACATTTTGATGTGTTTACTGACCATAAGAGTGTCTAATATATGTTCACACAAAAAGATCTTAACTAGAGACAAAGAAGGTGGATAGAACTCCTTAAAGATTATGACATGAGTGTGCATTACCACCCAGACAAAGCTAATGTTTTAGCTGATGCTCTAAGTAGACTGTCCATGGATACCTAGCTCATATTGATGTTGGCAACAAGGAGGTGGCTAGAGAAGTTCATTGGTTAGCTATGTTGGGGGTTATGTTGAATGAGGTTGAAAATGGTGGTGTAATGGTTGTGGATGGTTCCAAGTCTTCTTTGATTGAGGAAGTGAAGTCAAAACAAAACCTTGACCCCGCCTTGCTAGAATTGAAGGCTTTGGTGAAGGATGGTAAGGTGGAGGTTTTCTCCCAAGGGGGAGATGGTGCCCTTAGGTACCAAGGTAGGTTCTATGTACCTAATGTTGGTGACTTTGATGTTCACAATCCAATAGTAAAGTGGTCGCAGTCAAGTATAAACCTAACAAGAGGTTAGGGTCGAATCCACAGGGAATACGGGACTTGACTATGTTGATCCACTAACAATTATTTCAAGCATAGTTATCCTCTAGAATGTGGGGGGGGGGGTTTGCAATTCAATGTGAAGAACAAAGAGAAATACTACACTACAAATATGAAAAGGCAATCAAATTGAAGGATAACTTAGGAATTGTGTTCCCCATGTGATTCGTTGACTCAATTACCCTAGACAACATAATGCCAATCAAGACATTGCTTGTAGGATAATAACTTAGGGTCTTCTAGCCCTCTTGTGAAGGTGAAAGTCGAATTTCACCATGGCGCTTGGTCAGCAACCCTGGCGTGCTGACTAAACATTACCCATTGTCCTAGTCAACCTCCCCTTGGTCAGGTTTGGTTGATTAGACGAGAACATAACAATCGAATCCTATCATCTATTTCCCTTTCCCTATTCATCACTACCATGGTCGGGACCATGATAGTAGGCAGAGTTTGGTGTTGGACACCACCAAACAACATTTAAAATGATAAGAAGTAAACAATACATGCAAATACCCAATCAAAGAAATGCACAAAATCTAGGTTATTTCAAGTCAGCTCCTCATGGTTCCCACAACCCCAAGTTGTGGGTGCTTAGCAACTCATGGCTAAGGCAAAATCAACAACAATGAATGTAAAAGACATGGTTGAGAGATTACCCAAGAATAATAAAGAATAACACCCTTTGATATTGAAACTACAAACTTGTATTAATGGAATTTGAGCATAATGTGATTTTCAAATCCCCCAAAATGGGTCTTCAAAATGAAATACGAAAATATACCATAAATCCTAGAAAAGTTCTCTAAGAATATTCAAAGTATCTTCAAAATCTGTGGAGTGTTGAATCTCCCCTTAAAAAACCCTAATGTTACTTATATATATATTTACAAAAAGACCCTAAAAATAAAATAAAAAAATATAGTTGGCAGCTATTACGTCTAGCAGATACAACAAGTAGGGTGACCTACAAGTCATAATCAGTTTTTCGTAGTTAGCACTTGGCATTTTGGACTTGACTACCATGATCCATTGTTATGATTTATGGTGTTCTCTACGACTCATAGTGTATTCTTGTAGTCTTGAGTTGCAGTTATTGGTCCACCTTTTTGTACACTATTTCTTGTTACGAGAGCATATCCTACTGCTAACCTTCACTTTGCAATTTCTTAATTTTGCTCACTATTTCTTGCCACGTGGGTACCCTTTGACTTGTAGCTTGGGCTATGACTTGTAAGGTGGATCATATGTCCTATACTTCAGCAAAATCTGTAATTTTCTCCCAAAATCATGCTTACTTGTATTTTCTGTAGGAACAACACAAATACACATAAAAACCATAAAAAGCCACATTAAGAACTTGCAAAATCCCTTGTTTCAGGCATCAAATGTACTGTATTTTGACAGTACATCAACACTTTCAACTTAGAACTATAGCTTGTCCTCAGGCGACGACTCAATCTAAGTAGATAATGAGAAATACATAGCAACTATCCTAATGGTATATACATCACTTAACTCCAATTCAAGTACCCAACTCTCATTATCAAAACCTAATTGCAAAGCTACCAAGCAGACCAAAACATAATGATGCATATGACAATCCAACTATGACAAGTGAAGAAGTATGATCAATCCACAGTTATTGAATAAGTCGTATATCAATCATGCAATGTAAATGTCCTCACAAAACAGAAGTCCTTATATTTTACTCAAAAAGCAATCAAAGTTCAGGGACTGTGCAAGCATTCTCACTCTTACAAATGAAATTCATGCATGATAACTAATATAATAGGCTTGCCCCTCTATTCATACTCCGGATTGTTGACTAGTTGAACTAGGGTCGGGCTTGTAACGTAGGCTCATAAGGCTCTGGTATGGTATTTTAGGCAAGTAGTGACTAAAAGCTATCCTTGAACCATATTTTTCAACACTTTTACTTTCTTAACTCAACTATTTTCATTATATTCTCCCTTAATTCTTCCTCTTTAAGCTTTTCCAAGATCTTTCTTTTTCTTTTTCAGCTGTACCTTATTTTTGAACTCATTTTGCTATTCCTTTCAATCCAAGACACTTTCTTTTCTTTTTTCCTCACCTGACAAATGATTTTTTTCCTTCTTTCTTTCTTTCCCAACTAACTACCTCATTTTCATTACTTTACCACAACAAATGGCTTCCTCAACTTAGGCTTTTAGCCTAAGGTGAAGTATAAAATATCTATTCCTTAAACCTGGCCCACTTTTGGTAGCCACCCTCAACTTAAGATTTTTGCTTCAATCAAGGTTCACATTTTCAAGGATAGACCAGGGCCAATATCAAGGTATTTCTCACAACAAGGTTAGGCTAGCTAGGTGTCAAGAAAGAACAGGTACATGTAAAGCTCACACATTTAGAACAAAGGATTAACTACTACATTGGGTAGGTCATTTAGGTAAAAGCGAACTTACTAAATGAACAATGACCTAAGAACCTTTCATAATCAACCATCTCTCCAGTGCAATCTTAGAGTAACAAGACAAGTTCTGAGTCAGTGCACAATGCATGTATATGACAAAATAGGCTCTCACACATATGGCATCGTATACACAATCAACATGGACTCACAAGTCATGCTTCAGACATCAACTTACCTCCTCTTTATCAGAACAAACATTGTTAAATAATTATATGCAAGATTACAATGGTAACAAACAATCCCAAAAATTTTGAGGGTACCCAATTTTAAAAACATTCATCAAATCATTCAAGATTATGGACATGCCAAAAGATAATAGTTTCTATATATCTGTAATTGTCTACACTTCCTAAACATATCGGTTCAACAAAAATTAAAAACATCCACAAGGAAAAAGAAACACAACTAGAAAACCTTGGGATAAAAAATATGGGAAGTTACGCACTAAAGGCTACTTGGACTTCATCCTAATACATAACTTCCCACACCACACCAAAATAAAATACTTTGTCCTCGAAGTATATATATGTAAGAAATAAGGGAAACAAGGGGCATAACTTGGGTTGCCTCCTAAGAAGTGCCTGATTTAGTGTCGCAGCATGACTTTGTCATCATCCATCATAAAAAATCTTCAATGGTCCAAACTTTACTTTAAACTCATCCGGATGTTTCATTGATTCGCGGATGTCAAACACAACCTCTGTATCATTAACCCTAACCCAAAATTGATCGGAATTCATATCTATAAAGGTTCTTCTGGTGGCTAGAAATGGTCTACCTAATATAATGGGCACCTCAAAATCAACCTCATAATCAAGGATCAGAAAATTAGCGGGAAAGATGAATTTTCAACTTTCACAAGCACATCAATAAGTATTCCTTCTGGCTTTTTTATAGTTCTATCCACCATGATTAACCACATTCTTGTTGGAGTAGGAGTGCCAAGACCAAGCTTTTTGAACACAAAAAGAGGCATTAGATTGATACTTTCTCCAAAGTCATAGAATGCTCTTGCGAATTCCACATCACCAATGGTACAAGGAATAGTGAATGCACTGGGATCCTTTTGCTTTTGGGGAAGGCATCTAGTGATGATGGCACTATATTATTAGAGCTCTTGCAAAATCTCTTGGCTCAACGTGCATCTCTTTGTCACCAAATCCTTCATGTTCTTGGCATACCCGGACATCTTTTCCCAAGCTTCTAGAAGGGGAATGTTGATGGACAATTGCTTTAACATTGAGATGAACTTTTTAAATTTTCCATCCTCCTCCTTCTTCTTACGTCTTTGAGGGAAGGGTGGAGGAGGTTTTGGGATCAGCTTAGCCTTTTCTTACTTTCTTACCTCTTCGCTTTGTATCTCATCACTCTCTAAACCTTCTTTCACAACTACAACTTGGTTATCAATACCCTTCTCAAAAGCTTCATCCTCAACCACCAAAATAGGGGGATTGATGGTACTTTTACCACTTCTAGTCATGACCACCATGCAATACCTATCATTCTTGGGATTTTAAACTGTATTGCTTGGTAAAGTGCCTTTTTCGCGTTGGTTCAATTGCAAAGAGACTTGCCCAAATTATTTTTTCAATTGTTTGATAGCCACCGAGTGAGACTCTATCTTTTGGTTTATGCTTGAAATGTCGGACTTCATTCCTTTAAAGGTCTCATCTTGATGGTTGGCTCTCTTCAACAACTTGTAAAACATCTCTTCAATCCTAGAATTACTTGACCCAGCATCATAATTATGGGGCGGCACATAAGGACCATTTCTATACCCATCTCTTCTACTCCATTTGGCATCGGCCACTCTCTCCCTTTCGTAATAACCTCCTTGGTTGTCTCTATATGGACCATCATGGTTGTAGTATCGACCTTTTATTTTTTGAACCTTTGGTTTGGAAATCCGTCGATTGATTACTCTTGAAGCAAGCATCTTCATCAAAGAATGAGTCATCCTACATGGGTGTCTTAAGTGGTTGGTGTGTCACCGCATGAACACTTGTTTGGTTTTGCTTTAAGACTAAGTCAAAGTATATACTTTATTCGATATAAAGTCCCATGCATATGTGAAGTTGGGCAAGTTGTTATATGATCTTCTTATTGATTTTAGCTTGCTCATTGTTGGTGTTTACCCCACAAGAAGTCTTTATAGTACCTCTCTCTCTGTAACCCCATGCTCTATTCATTTTAACCACTTGCTCCATCCTTTCGGTGCTTAATGGAAAAGCTTGATCAAGAAACATGCGTCCCATGATTGTGTCAGCACAAGCTTGACTATTTTCGTCAACTGCCCGATAGAAAATCTCAACCATGCGGTGCTTAATGGAAAAGCTTGATCAAGAAACATGCCTCCCATGATTGTGTCAGCACAAGCTTGACTATTCTCGTCAAGCGCCCGATAGAAAATCTCAACCAAGCCATCATCAACTATCTTATGATAAGAAACTATTTGCAAACACTTGGTGAACTTCTCCCATGTTGTACTAATAGAGTCATGGGGCAATTGCTCAAAATTGTTTATTTGGTCTTTCAGCTTAAGCTTCTTTGACCTTGGAAAGTATCTTTCTAGAAAAACTCTCTGAAGCTCTGCCCAGCTTGTTATTGTACCTTGGGAAAGCTCAGACAACAATGCAACTACATTAGCAGTTAGTGACAATGGGCACACTCGGAAACCAACTACATCCAAGAAAGATTTTGTGTCCCCATGACACTTTTGCAGACGAAGACGACATTATGAAGATGACAATGGGGATCCTCTAAAGGTAACCCTATGAACAAATCATAGTTTTAGAGCATTTGGAGTAATCTACTCGACACCATGAACTTAGTGTCTATCGATAATTGTGGCAACACTATAGCACCAGTAACATCTGTGGCCATAGGATTTAAGCGATATTGATTCCAACCATAAGCATTATCTTTGAAATCCCTAAGTTATGGCCTATTATCCCTTGGTGGTGGATTCTCCTCTCTTCCCATATCATTATCATTCATATTTATTTCTTCCTCAACCGCAATATCCTTTTTCACATGAGCCATTCTTCTAGTGATTTGATGGATTTCCAAATTAATTGGAGCTAAGGGATTGCCTTGGCTCCTTGTATTAGGCATACAACCTAGTAAACCCTGCAAATAAGACTAAATAATAAAATAAAAATAAAAGTAAAATAGAAGAGAATCAAAAAATTAATACTTGAATTAACCACTAGTAAAATCAAGTCAAGAACCTAGCCGCATTCCCCGGCAATGACACCATAATTTTTGATGTTCACACTCCAATAGTAAAGAGGTCACAGTCAAGTGTAAACCTAACCAAAGGTTAGGGTCGAATCTACAGGGTATATGAGGCTTGACTATGTTGATCAACTAACAATCATTTAAAGCATCAATCACTATATTCTCTAGAATGGGGGGAGGGAGGGGGGGGGAGAGGTTGTAATTCAAAGTGAAGAACGAAGAGAAATACTACACTACAAATGCAAGAAGACAATCAAATTGAGAGACAACTTCGGAATTGTATTCCCTATGATTCGTTGACTCAATTACCCTAGACAATATAACTCCAATCAAGACATTGCATGCAAGATGGTAACTTAGGTTCTTCAAGCCTTCTTGTGAAGGTGAAGGTCGAATTTCACTATGGTGCTTGGTCAGCAAGCATGACATGCCAACTAACCATCACCCATTGTCCTAGTAAATGTCCCCTTGATCAGGTTTTGTTGATTAGAAGAGAACACATCAATCAAATCCTGTCATCTACTTCCCTTTTCCTATTCATCACTACCTTGTTCGGGATCATGATAGTAGAAGGGGTTTGGTATTGGCTGCCACCAAACAACATTTAAAATGAAAGGAAGTAAACAATACATGCAAATACCCAATCAAAGAAATGCACAAAATCTAGGTTATTTCAAGTCAACTCCTCATGGTTCCCATAACCTCAAGTTGTGGGTGCTTAGCTACTCATGGCTAATGGAAAATCAACAACAATGAATGTAAAAGATATGGTTGAGAGATTACCCAAGAACAATAAAGAATAACCCCATTTTGATATTGAAACCACAAGCTTGTATTAATGGAAGTTGACTACAATGTCATTTTTAAATCCCTCAAAATGAGTCTTCAAAATGAAATACTAAAATCTACCCTAAACCCCGAAAACGTTCTCTAAGAATATTCAAAGTATCTTCAAAATTTGTGGAGTGTCGAATCCCCCTTTCAAAAATCCTATCATTAACTATTTATACTATTTATAAAAAGACACTAAAAATAAAATAAAAAATATAGTTGGCAGCTGTTACATCTTGTAGATATGACTCGTAGGGTCACCTATGAGTCATAATCGGGCTTTTATAGTCAGTACTTGACATTTTAGACTTGACTGCTATGACCTATTGTTGTGAGTCACAGTGTACTCTATGACTCGTACTATCTTCTCATAGTCCTGAGTTGCAGTTCTAGGTCTAACTTTTGGCACACTATTTCTTGTTAAGAGAGAACATCCTACAAGTCGTAGTGAGACTTAAAACTTATAAGTTAGCCTCGTATGGCGAGCCTTCACTTTGCAACTACCGAATTTTGCTCACTATTTCTTCCTGCAAAGGCACCATATGACTCATAGCTTAGGCTACAACTCATAGAGTGGCTCATATGCCCTATTGAAATGACCCCAAAAGTGTTCAAAAAAGTGCCTCAAAATTGCCTAGAATTGTAGTTTCCATATATCTCAAAATTCATGTGTGACATTGAAAATTCGACTTTATATTCTTATTTAAGGGGTCAAATTGAGTGAAAAATGGGCCTAACCCCAATTAAGAGAGCAAACCATTAGCAATTTCAATTTTCATGGGTTCCTTTCACCCATGATACCCAAGCTCTCTTTCGCTTAAAATTGCATAATTTAAAGTTATTTACTCATGGGTCTTATCTACTATGAATTTCCCTATCACGCCCCAGATCCCGATAAGGCGGACTGGCACCGGTTGCTAATGAGGCCCGGGAGAACCAACTATATCTATGTCCTTTCTATATGCAATATATTAAATTCCACCTTCGGTATGCCTTTAAGAAGGTAAATAGCATTAATAAGCCAAAAGGAAAAGCATATGACTAGGCCGTTGGGGCCACGCTGTCTGAAATACAAAACATGCCCATACATTAATTTACATAGTCTATAAAGCCTCTAAATAATGATAAGTATCCGATAAGGGTCGGGACAGGCCCCGCCTCAACTAACTACAGAACACAAAAACATAAACTCTAGACATGCAAAGCCTCGAAGCAACCTGGAGCTTGGTGACAAAAGCTGGATATCTTGTACTCCTACTGGGGAGATCTACTAGCACCTGTACCTGTAGCATAAAATGCAGGTCCCTCATAAGGAACATCAGTACGACATAATGTACTGAATATGTAAGGCAGGAAACACTATATACGAAATAACAACTCGAATGAAACTTCGTACTGATGTATGATAAGAGGCCACCTCTGCTTATACTGTAGGATCATGTACTTTACATTTTTATATCACTTTACCTTTACTGTAACATCTGTATAATCTGTCCACAGCTTATGCTATAAAAGACCCAGCTGATTAGGGGTAAACTGTATTGGGTTTATCCCTATGCTAGGCTAGTATTCTAGCCCCCTCAGGCTGCCCCCCGTGATA